>OZ009955.1:23036121-23101121 GCA_963932025.1 Erebia epiphron
AAATGGTTACGGACCTAAAATGTGGACTAGTTTATTTTAAACTGTTTTAGCTGTTATTATTTGAAATTTCAAGTTTTTTGCATTAGTAGTTACCAAATTATGCTAAGTGTGACGGACAGTCATGTCGCACCACAAGGGTTGTTTTCTTATCATTTTGGTACGCAACCCTAAAAATGACTTTATTTCTGTCAATTTTTCGACAAAACTTCAGTATCAACAATTAACAAATAATTAAATTAAAAAAACCCACGACGAACTGCAGCGCCCCATTGTGTGGACTTTGACCTTTAAATATATCTAAGAACCTTCTCACAAGCTATATATATCTAATGCAAAAAACCGCATAATAATCGGTTCAATGGTTTTCCAGGACAAAAAACAACACAGCGTAACAAAAAAGTAACAACAAAGTAACAAAAAAGTGTTAAAAATAACAACGTCATACTAACATTTATCGTTTACCTCAGAGAGTACACTGATGTAGGTATTATTTTCGACAAGCGCATCTGTACTAATCTATGACCGAGTCATACGTTTTGAAGATGGCGCATATATGGGTAATAACTTGTACGGCAGGTACACCCTGGAATGTCTCGTTCCGACATTACTAAACAGCTTACCACATAATTTGAAACAAGAAATCACTGTAAAAAATATTAAGGGAAAACTCAAAAACTATTTTTTACAAAATTGCAACGGTACAAAAATGGACCAACCTGTATAATACAACTCTTCAAACTGGTTTGGCGAGTCGCCGCTCGCAAGATACAAAGGTATAATATTGTTTGTGCCATAATATTTCACGGTCGTTGTAGTTTGGTGTTTTGGTATAGCGTGTACCTACGCTGGTAAATTGTTATTTTGAACTACCCTCATTTATTGTTATAGTTATAGATATCTCACAATAACATTATATGTCAGTTGTATACACGATTACGTTATCACTAGTAAATTTAAATAAGAGTATGGAAAACTAGTACCTAATAGTATGTATAATGAGCGAACACATGGAATACCGGTGTACGGATAAACCTGATCAGGTTTTTGATACACCGTTATGGAAATTATGCTAGGTAATATGTAATGTATAGTTGTTTTTAAATAATAATAATAATATGTTGCAAGCAAGTTCCCGCTTTTCAGACTAGATGGCGTTGTTAAACATAAGTCCACATTCTTTGTTCGACAGGGCCCGTCTATGTAAATTGAGGTCGTTGGTTAATACGGTTATGCACAATCCTACTAATCTTCCTTCTTACTATCTTCCTAATATTATAATTTATGCATAAGTGTGTTTGTTGGTTTTTAGTTTTTTTGGATTGTCCCTTAATCACGTCGCAACAGAATAACGGGTTGACTTGATTTTTTGCATGGGCATAGTTGAGGACCTAGAGAATGACATAGGCTCTATTTAATCCCGGAAAATCAAAGAGTTCCCGAGGGATTTTAAAAACTAAATCCACGCGGACGAAGTCGCGGGCATCAGCTAGTAATAAAAATATTTTTAATAATTTTAAACTTACTATCCCTTTCCGCATGAACGCGTAGAGGTATTAAATTGAAATAATAGATAAGTGGAATAAAAATACTATAACAAATACTTATACATATACCTACAGGTTTGCACGGAACTCTCGGTGCGCGAGTCCGACTCGCACTTGGCCGGTTTTTTGATATAAGATTCGAGTCGCCACTATCCGTAGATAATGACACGTCACATTCTATATTTTCGTATGATCTTGATTTGAATAGTTGTTTTTTTTCGAATGGTTATATTACTTTCGTCATTCATTTTGAGATAATTTTCCGTTGTTTAATTCAAATGAGCTGTTCAATTTAATTCAAGCTGAGACAAACAGCTAGACTGGATCTAGTGCATTTACACAATAAACAAATTGAAAATTAAAGACATATTTAATTCTAAACCTAAAACTAATACGAGCAATACGTCATAAAGTAGGCAGGAAAGTAAGACGTCTATAACACCAACAGTAATCAAATAGATTAATTGCTGTACTGACATCTAAAATGATGATGATGATGATGATGATGATGAAATGATATTTCAGCTTTAAAAATTAAAGAAGTACGTATGACACAGCTTTTCAAAATTTCACCCCCGAAGGGGTAAAATAAGGGTTGGAAGTTTGTATGAGAGTCCTTCATTTCTCAAGTTAAGTATAGCTATGAACATATATATGTTTCACAGTTTTTAAAAATTCTACTCCCAAAGGGGTGACATAAAGAGTTGGTCCTTCAATCACGCCGACTGTGTTACTTGACATTATTAATTTGTTCGTCTATGTGTCCTCTATCCATACATACCACTTTCATCGTGCGCCGCGATTTCGAAAAAAATCAAAATGACGGCGGGGACGCTATGCCAGCTTCCATACAAAAAGGTTCAAACCCCTTTACGATACCTATTTGAGATGGTAATTAATATGTTTGGAAACATAAATAATTGACCGAGTGAAGCGAAATTCTCCGAGTCTACTTGAATGAATTTGCACTTGTCCGTCCGTCCGTCCGTCTGTTAGAAACCTATAACATCTGAATTACTGAACGTAATTACTTCAAATTTAAATATAATATTATGTAAACCGATGGCCTCCAGCCGAATATGGCTTAGCAAGTGAATGTAATTAAAATTATTAAAAAATACGACTGCTCTGCCGTAGACACACACACATAAACGAACCCTGAAAACATAACACTCCTTTTTTGGGCAGTCGTGTAATAAAAAAACCTCCTTCGAATGGAAGTACGGCTACCACTGCTACTACGAGTACGTAACGATACCACAGTCATTAATAAATTACCTTTGGAATCTTATTCACATTTTTATTAAATGTTTGTTTTTGTGAATAACTGTATACTGAACTATAGTGTTATATATTTTTTGGAATCTACTCATCATTTTCTAGATGATGATTATAGAGTTAATCTTATTTTCGAATATTTTTTCTGAACTTAAGTCTTTAATGCGGAACCTTGGTCACCCCATCATTTTTTTTAAATTTTACTAGCAGTCACCCGGAATAAGCTAGGGATTCCAATGATAAATTATGTATGATAAATATTATAAGGAAACGAAATTATTTAATTTTTTAATGAGCTTCAGTATTTTAACGTTTTTAAACTATCGTGATATACCTATGTTCATTATAAATATACATAACCCGGATACACTCACGTTTTTATGTCGGAGAAGTGCCCGACTAGTTTCGAACCCGTTCGCGCCCTTATTCATGAGCCTGTTCGCGCGACGCGGTCGCAAATAAAACTTAACTTTACTTATTTTCTGAGTCTTGATTTTTTATACACGATACTCAGGGAACTATTTCAATACTATTTGTATGCAGCCAGACTAATCTGATGGGCCAAACATCCGCCAGACTCAATTTGAAAATTCGTTATACGCAAACTAGCGGACGCCCGCGACTTCGTTCGCGTGGCATAAGTTTTTTAATTCCCATAGGCGTTCCTTAATTTCCGGAATAAAAAGAACCCATGAAAAAAAAAACCGTCGATCCGTTGCTCTGTTGCGGCATGATTGAAGGACTATTTAACGTCCTTTGGGATAGAATTTATAAAAACTGTGGATTATGTATTTCATAATTTAAACCGGTATCCCAAATATCAAGTTTCACGGCTATTTAACTTGAAAAACGTCGGCCTTTCGTACAAACTTTCAACCCCTATTTTACCCCTTTAGGGGTAGAATTTTGAAAAACTGTGAAACACGTATTTCTTTATTTTTTACCGATAACTCATATACTAAGTTTCATGGATATAACTTGAGAAATGACGGACTTTCATACAAACTTTCAACCCCTATTTCACCCCCTTAGGGGTGGAATTTTGAAAAATCCTTCCTTAGTGAGCGCCTACGTTACAAAAGGAAGCTACTGTCAAAATTTCAAGTCTCTAACCCTGGCGGCTTAGGCTGTGCGTTGATATATAAGTCAGTCAGTCAGTCAGGACTTTGAATTTTATATATATAGATAAACGGTTACAGAACGCCATCTATTGACATCATTGTATAGTTCTGTTAAAAATACTGAAGCTTATAAATTGTATAACCCAGATACACTCACGTTTCGCCTTTTCGCGCGACGCGGTCGCTGCTCGACTGTCGAGCAGCGACCGCGTATGAATTATAGTACCACAAGTTACTACTTAATATGAGCATATGAAGGTGTCTTGTGCTATATGTCATTTGTGCAGAGAGCGCGGCGCCGGCCGGCAAGAGCGTGCAGTTCGCGGCGGCGGCGGCGGCGGCGGCGGCGGCGGCGGCGCCGGCGGGCGGCATCGACGCGGCGGCCGTGGACGCGGCGCTGGCGGCGCTGCACGAGGCCGACCCCGCCGCGCCCGACGCGCCCGGCCTGGCGGCGCTGGAGGCGCGCGCGGCCGCCGTGGGGCCGCCCGTGGACGCGGCGCTGGAGCGCGCCGACCGCCGCCACGCGCGCCTCACGCAGCTCAGCGCCGACCTGGTGGACGCGCTCAACCTCTACCACGACCTCATGCGCGAGCCGCCGCCGCCGCCGCCGCTGCTCGCGCCGCCGCACTTCCCGCACCTGCCCGGCGCCGGCCCGCGCTGCTGAGCGCTGCGACCCCGAGCTCGAGCCGCCGCCGCCGCCGCTGCCGCCGCCGCCGCCGCCGCCGCCGCACTTCCCGCACCTGCCCGGCGCCGGCCCGCGCTGTTGACTCGTGTTCCGTATCGATATAGATTAATATATAAATTATTATTGTAAATTTATTGTTTTATTTCTGTCCATTAAAAATATACTGCGCAAGTATTGGGTTCCATCCTTTGTTTGCAAATGATTCACAGAATTTGTTTTTCCACGTCAACCATTCAGAGTTTATGGTTAATTTTATGATCATTGAACTATACCAATCTGCACAGCTTTTATCCAAAAACAACCTGAGGATTTCAATCTTCTTTTCATCTGTTGTCACATCAAAACGTAAACATTCCTTTTCAAAAATGTTAATCCATTGGCTTGCATTAGAGTTCTTACTTGTAAATTTATCAATCGCAAACTTTTCTGCAATATGTTTTAAGCTCTGATTTTTACTGGATTGTGTTTGCTCCATCAGCCTCTCAAACAAGTTCCAATCTTCCCGTTTCTGTATCCAGAGCAACCAGTTTTTCATGGTTGATTTCTTCTAGAAATTGATCTCCAAATTGTAAATTACTGTTCTCATCTAAATAAGTTTTTTCAAGGTAACACACTACTATTAACCCCTAAGAATCCAAAAGGGCCTTTTCAGCCCTTTGGGGGTAGAATTTTCAAAAATAGCGAAACACGTATTTCTTCATTTTGAACCGGTAGCTCAAATACCAAACTTCATGGATATAACTTGAAAAATGACGGACTTTCATACAAACTTTCAACCCCTATTTTACCCCTTTGGGGGTGGAATTTCGAAAAATCCTTTCTTAGTGGATACCTACTCTTTACAAAGAACACGCCCTCCAAATTTCATGTCTCTAGAACCAGCGGTTTAGGCTGTGCGTTGATATATAAGTCAGTCAGTCAGGACTTTGAATTTCATATATATAGATAGGTAATTTACAACGGCTGTAGCTGTGGACACTTCGACATTTAATTTGACAGTTGTACTTAAGGAGTGCGGCTTTGTATGAAACTACCCAACGATCATTGATTTTAATTTTTCTACCTCTATATGTTATTTCAGCTAACTGCCTCAAAAACGTGAACGAAATTTCCAAAAACACAAAAAGAATACAAAATGGCCGCCATCTCGTCTCACAGAAACATTATATAGTTTTATAATTTTCCCGTGAACTTTCAATTTTTCACCCAGCCGAAATATGATTGCCCCTGAAAAAAGACCATGTTGAAAATCACTTAATTTGATAAATTTCAGTGTTGCAAGACCTCGGCGACAAAAATACCTAAACATCATCGTACAAGAGAGTACGTAGTTGCTTGTGCTCGAATTTTGCAAAAAACTTTGATTAGGTATATAGACAGGATGTGTTACATTTTACTCAATTATAGTTATACGATGCATTTTGTTAATAAAACATGTACTACTATGTTTTGACTATTCTTACTTATTGAAAGCTAATTTTTAGAATGAGACAGGTGTATTATGTTATTGCGTGAACGTGTCAGGCAATTGTCATATGACGTCATCAAATTTTGCTATTGAAGCCAATTTTTTTGTACCTTTATATGGCGTCTGTATTGCTTCCGGTGTTTTGCTTGTGGCTAATTGTTATAATGCACCAGTTTTGTGAATATTTTCATAATATTTTTATGTGTTTTTGCTTAGTTTTGTGTAATCAACAATGGTGAAGTGCTCAGTTGTGGGGTGTCGTAATAATAGTATTGTAAAACGCCCAGGAATTTCATTTCTTAAGTGAGTAACATAGTTGTTTTTATTTTTCTTTTTGTGGCGAGTATTTTAAGTTATTTCAACTAATTATAGATTAGTTTCTTCTTTACTGAATCCAAAACACGTAAATTTTTGCGCTATCCCCGATAATTTGGATTATTTCATTAGTTTTTGTTTGAGTGTTTATATAGTGTGGGGATTGTATTGTTTACAAAAAAATTGAGTATCGATAAAATTAAAATTTCATAACACTTTATTTTTTTTAAGCCTCTACAAGTTAGCCCTTGACTGCGATCTCACCTGATGGTAAGTGATGATGCGTTTCACTCTTTCTGTTTCTCACTCAGAGGGGTAGAGAGATGAAATTGAACAGTCAGCTTCTACTTATAATATTGCCAAACTCATTTTAGGCTGTAGCGATGATAACTGTTCGCGCCACCTGCTGGCGCTTATCGGTATTACGTTACCAGCCGACTGGTTTACCTTCGCAACCTAGTCTATTGATTTGGTGACGGCGGGCCTCCTTGCCGCAATAGATGGCGTTAGTAGTCAGTTTTGCTATTCTGAAATTCATTATCTGTGGCCTTATCAGAGAAAATTATTGTTGAACGAAGCGAAGTTGACACTTCCGGCATCTTGCTTGGTCATCGGCTACGACTCGGGCCGGTTTGAGTTTCCTGGTAAAAAAGAAGCTTTGTTTTGTAACTCGTGTTGCTGGGAATCTCGGAGTCGATTAGTTAATTCCCGCGAGAAATTGTGCTAATTCTTGTGTACTGTGACTTACTTTGCTGTCTGGAGTGTCAATAGCTTCTCCCCTTTTTGCCACGTTGACGCATGCTTGCCGTGCACACCTGTAGATACTTATGTTAAACTGTTGTAATTGTGCTACCGCTTAGTGAATTGGACAAACTTTAGTGATCAGTGATCAGTGTCGTGCCTGTCTCGTACCAGGAAGCGACAGGCCGACCAGCAAGCAAGTATCTTCTCATTCCTTGAACTTCCCGACCCCAAACCCTCACTCTTCCTCTAGTGAAGGATCAGCGGTCACCTTGGACTCAGTCAGTAAGTGCCTAGCTTAGGTTCATTATTGCTTTACCGCCTAAGTTACCATACACAAATACAGATCTGTCCGACTGGCACAGAACTCGGCGACCAGGAGTCTTCCTGGTCCCTCATGGGCCCGGACCAGGGAACCCCTGCCTTGCCGTCGCTGAACTGGCTTGAAGCCCGAACAACTAGTGTATTACAAAAATTATGTTTAATTATTTATTAATTACTATATTTTGATAATTTTATATCGAGTATATAAGTATCGACATAATCAAAGGTATCGATAATTTCAGCCCTAATGCCCGCATTAAGCTCCGCCCATGCGCCATTTTAAGTATAAAGGAAGCTTCAATTTAAATATGTTAGGGCACATCCTCTCTATATACCTAATCAAAGGCAAAAAATACGTATTTTGATTTTTTTATTTTTGGGGTAAATCTTGAAAATTTCCCGAGAAATGGGGTATTTGTTTTCCCAATCCATACCTCGAGTCTGTACCTACACACCATCGCCCTGTAGAAGTCGAAACGCTCTGACGCTGCCAACTGTGAGAAATTTGAAGTTTAAAATTGCGTTTTTTACGCAATAAGATACGCCGTACGTTCAATTCTTTCTTTCTTTCTTAAAGAAAAGCCGTACGTTCAAAGGTTCCTGTAAATTTCGGGGTTTAAGTTAATTGGACCTAATACTGAAAAGAAAGAAATAAGGAAAGAACCATTGTTGCGACAAATGTTAACGCAAAGCTAACACTAATGGCGCTGATTTTTTAAAACTTTGGTATCAGTTTCCTGTTTTGTAACCCCAGGGAGTCCTTAATATCGATTTTGAACGAAATCGGTCAATTAACAAAGAATTTCAAAATGGCGCTGGTTTTTTTCTTAATTTTGTTAACTGTTTCCTGTTTTGTAATCCCAGGAAGTACTAAATATCGATTTTGAACGAAATCGGTCAAAGAATTTCAAAATGGCGCTGAACTTTTTAAATTTTGGTATTAGTTTCCTGTTTTGTAATCCCAGGGAGTGCCGTCGTGGGTAAAACGGAACCGTATCTAAATCTTGCATAGTTCTAGTCTCTTTAATATTCGCCAAATATTTTCTATGGAACAATAAATTCAATCATCTTGAATTTTTTCCTGTTCATTATGTATACCTTCAGAGGTGGAATCATGTAAGGATTGTCGATTGAATCGTTAAAGTTCCGCTTCAAAGTAAAATAAACCATAACATCATTGAATTAGAGCTCTATTTCGTGTATCCATTCTCATACGTTTATGGTATCGTACATACCTGAACGTATGAGAATGGATACACGAAATTGAGCGCTAATATAATGCTGTTATGGTTTATTTTACTTTGAAGCCGAACTTTAACGATTTGATCGACAATCCTTACATGCGACAATCCTTACATGATTCCACCTCAGGTCCTGATCATCTTCCAAGAAACCACTCTTTCATCTTTTATACTATGGCAGCCATCTTAAATCCACCCATTTTGAATTTTTTTCAGCTCATTGTCTATTGACAATGACATTTGGTCGAGCACCACCCACCTTTCTTCAATGCTTCGATCGGTTCATTTCGGAAAATCGGCCGGCATCTTGTTTTCCGAAATGTCATAATTTTCCCTTTCCCCATCCCGCACCCGAACATAACTCCTATACATGAACTACCCCGATTCGGATCTGTGGCGCCGCGGTTCGGGGTTGAAAAATCAAAAATTTAAAAACACTACAGCTCGGCCGGCATTTTGTTTTTCCAATTTTTTTCTACTTTTTCTATTGATCGTTTACATTTCTTCAATAATTGCGAGTTGTAACAAAATCAGTGGAAAACAAAAGAGTTGCAATCACGTCGGCCGCCATCTTGTTTTTCCGAAATGTCATAATTTTTCCCTACTCCTATCCCGCACCCGAACAAATCTCCCATACATCATTGTATCGTTTTCTGTCTCTTTGCGGGTATGTTGGTAGTTTTATGTTTGTTTTTTTTTTAACCCCTCTCACCCCCCCTCTTTCTTCAATACCCTTGCTCTTCACGCGTCTCCGAAATCCTCAATCATCAACTCCCTTCACATTTTTGCTCCCAAAGATTCGTTAGAATGAGAGTCTTTTAATTAAAACAAAGTTTGAAAAGGAACCGTATTTACCCAGTCTTTTACACTTCCTAAACCTTCCATATAAATAATTTGGTATGAAAAAAAATCCGCCATCTTGTTTTTTTTTTCATTTCGCTAAATAAACCCTTCGTCCTGATCATCTCTTGCCAAGAAACCATTCTTCCATCTCTTATACTCTCCGAGATAGACACTAACGAAATTTATATGGCGGCCATCTTGTATCAACCATTTTGGAGTTTTTTTAGGGTTCCGTACCTCAAAAGGAAAAAACGGAACCCTTATAGGATCACTTCGTTGTCCGTCCGTCTGTGTGTCAAGACCCTTTTTCTCAGGAACGCATGGAGGTATCAAGCTGAAATTCATATCACATATCAGGTCTACCGTTCCTTGGAGCTGTGAAAAAATCAAGCTTCTAAGCCATCGCAATCAAAAGATACAGCCGTTTATGCTGCAAATTTTCGAATTTTCTTGCACTCGCAAGGGAATCAAAACCTACAGGGTACTTCCTGTGAACTCAGAATCTTGAAACTTGGTACGAAGCAACGTCTTGTAGCACAGATATAGGAAGAATTGCCAAAAACATAAATATTTAGTTACATCATATAATAAAAATATTTTTATGCAAATTTTCGACACTCGCAAGGGAATCAAAACCTACAGGGTACTTCCCGTGACCTCAGAATCTTGAAACTTGGTATGAAGCAACGTCTTATAGCACAGATATAGGAAGAATTGCCAAAAACATTAATTTTTAGTTACATCACATAATAAAAATATTTTTATGCAAATTTTCGACACTCGCAAGGGAATCAAAACCTACAGGAAACTTCCCGTGAACTCAGAATCTTGAAACTTGGTACGAAGCAACGTCTTATTGCACAAATATAGGAAGAATTGCGAAAAACATAAATTTTTAGTTACATCATATAATAAAAATATTTTTAAGCAAATTTTCGACACTCGCAAGGGAATCAAAACCTACAGGGTACTTCCCGTAAACTCAGAATCTTGAAACTTGGTACGAAGCAACGTCTTATAGCATAGATATAAGAAGAAGTGCGAAAAACATAAATTTTTAGTTACATCATATAATAAAAATATTTTTATGCAAATTTTCGACACTCGCAAGGGAATCAAAACCTACAGGGTACTTCCCGTGAACTCAGAATCTTGAAACTTGGTACGAAGCAACGTCTCATTGCACAAATATAGGAAGAATTGCGAAAAACATAAATTTTTAGTTACATCATATAAAAAAATATTTTTAATCATTTTAAACTTAGTATTACCCCTTTCCGCCTGAACGCGTAGAGGTATTAAATTGAAATTAAAATAGATAAAATTGGAATAAAAATACTATAACTTTTACTTATATATACCTACAGGTTTGTACGGAACCCTCGGTGTGCGAGTCCGACTCGCACTTGGCCGGTTTTTATAAACTCACCGCCAATTGGATTCGAGCACCACCCACCTATCTTCAATACCTTGGCCGTGATCTTTATCCGACTCCGAAATCATCAATCATCAGCTGTCTCCATATTTTTCTTCAAGTTATATTTTCTGACTTCTATACGAAGCCATCATTGGAAAAAAAATTTTTCATACAAAATTTTACAGGAGGAAATTTTTGGTGAAAATATCGAAAACTACCCCAAATGTGGCAGCACTGTTTAGCTATCTCGGTACTGCCAGTCGAGTTACACAATCGATCCATACATGTCAACTTTCCCAAATGTTGCCAACTGCCTCAGAATCGTGATCGAAATTTTCAAAACCGCATTTCGCATTTATAATATTTATTTGTATTGAATGATTAAGAATTAAGATTAAGATGATGCTAATATCAATGAATGGATTCGTAGGTCAAATACCGAGCAAAGGTAAAAATTTGCAACAGTGGATTTTTGGTTCATGTAAATAAAATCAGGATATGAGATCATCATAGTGTAGAAATAGACTTCAAAGATCTTTATAAAAATATAATTATACATGTTTAATTAAGTTTGAATGTATTTTTGACTAACCTTATTGTTTTTGTATTTGCTTATTATATAATCCAAGTAAATAGAAAAATAATAAGAACAAATCTTGATTTATATCGGTCATTAGGTTACCGCGGCGGTCGCACGAAACCGCAAAATCAGATCAGAGAGATGTGACCTTCAAATAAACAATAATTAATAATTTTACTATACATATACATACCTATGGCCGAATGATAAACGCCACGCGTTATTGTGTTACATAATATTATGCACCGCATCGTTCACTCTGACCGCAAGCAACGAATCGCTTATGAGGTATACTTAATAATATTATAAATGCGAAAGTGTGTCTGTCTGTCTGTCTGTCTGTCTGCTACGCTTTCACGGCCCATCTAGTCAACCGATTTTGATGAAATTTGGTACATGGATAGGTTGTAGGCACGGAGATGCACTGCGACATGATTGTACAAAGAATACTTGCCGCTACGTGCTCGCCGTGCCGCGCCACTTAAGTTGGGATAGACCTTTAAATTATTAACAACAAGTTTTTTCGATTCCCGCGGGAACTCTTGAATTTTCCAGGATAAAAAGTTGCCTATGTCCTTCCCCGGGATACAACCTACCCCTGTACTAAATTTCATTAAAATCGGTTGAACAGATAAATTTTTTGATTCCCGCGTGAACCTTTGAATTTTTCGGGATAAAAAGTAGCCTATGTCCTTCCCTGGGATACAACCTATCCCTGTACCAAATTTCATCAAAATCGGTTGAACAGATGGGCCGTGAAAGCGTAGCAGACAGACAGACAGACAGACACACTTTCGCATTTATAATATTAGTATGGATATGGATATATATACTATAATTCAGTTTAAATAAGAAAAATTGTTAATATAATTTTTAAAGATGTCTTCAGTTTGAAAGATAATAGTTTTTAGGGTTCCGTACCCAAAGGGTAAAAACGGGACCTTTTTAGGGTTCCTTACCCAAAGGGTAAAAACGGGACCCTATTACTAAGACTCCGCTGTCTGTCTGTCTGTCTGTCCGTCTGTCTGTCTGTCTCCAGGCTGTATCTCATAGACCGTGATAGCTAGAAAGCTGAAATTTTCACAAATGATGTATTTCCGTTGCCGCTATAACAACAAATACTAAAAATTAAAAAAATATATATATTAAGGGGGGTCCCCATACAATAAACGTGTTTTTTTCGTATTTTTTTGCTCAATATTAAAAACGGTAACAGGTAGACGGTTCAAATTTTCACAGAATATTAACTTGTATATTACCTTTCAAAATAAATAATTAAATATCAATAAAGTAAATATTAAAGGGGGGCTCCCGTACAACAAACGTAATTTTTTGATATTAACAGTAAACCACTACAAACAAAGTTAGTTTTGCGGTTCATTAACAAAGGTACAATACCTACTTCTTGAGTACGGAACCCTCGATGCGCGAGTCCGACTCGCACTTGGCCGGTTTTTTTACAGCATTTTTGAAAATGTCTAGTGATTTTGACTGGCGTATGGTCAGTGGAAGTGCATTCCAAAGCTCAGTAGCTTGCACAGCGAACGAGTTAGTATAAAACTTCGTTTTATGAGGAGGAATTTTCAGTGTTAAAGTTCGGCATGGTCTTAAGTCGGATTGCACTCCAAGAAAACTGAATTTCTCCTTGAGGTAGGAAGGAGTATTTAAGTGAAATAGCACGCAGTACAGAAGAGAAAGTACATGCAAATCCCGGCGACGGCGAATAGGAAGCCACTTGAGCTTTTGACGAAATTCGGATACGTGGTCATATTTACGCAAACCAAATATGAACCGTATGGCAAGATTTTGGAGTCGCTCAAGCTTGTTAAGTTTGTCCTCAGTCAAGTTAAGATAGCTTGCGTCAGCATAATCGAGAATAGAGAGAAGGAGAGAATGAGCCAGCATAACTTTAGTTGGGATTGGCAAGACAGAGCGCAACCGTCGCAAAGAGTTCATCGTTGCAAATGTCCTCCTACTCAACTCTTTAACATGCACAGACCAGGACAGTTGTGAATCTAAAAATATACCAAGATCCTTAACAGAATCACAGTATGGAATGACAAAGCCATTAAAACAGACCGGGGATAGGCCTCGCAAATCAAGTTTTGCAATGTATCCGGGACTGCCAAAGATAATTGCCTGTGATTTTGCTGGATTAATATGAAGCCCATACTGCTTACTCCATTCGGCAACTGCAGCTAGATCGTTATTAATGGCAGAAACAGCAGCATCAAGATCACCTAGGGCTGCAGAGCGATAAATTTGGATATCATCTGCATACATGTGGTAGAGAGAAGAAATGTACGGAGTAATAGAATTAATGAATATAGCAAACAGTAAAGGAGACAACACACCACCCTGAGGTACCCCGGCCGTCACATCACACCATGTCGAAACAGTCTCGTCAATTTTAATGCGCTGATGACGACCTCTTAGGTAACTCCGAAACCAGTCAATCACTGATGGAGCTATGTTAATAGAACGTAACAGGCTCAATAAAATGTCGTAATCCACGGTATTAAACGCATTACTGAAGTCAAGCAAGGTTAAAATTGTGAGCTGTTTATTGTCCATCGCCCACCGAATATCATCGGTAACTTTTACTAACGCTGTAGCCGTACTATGACCGGGACGAAATCCAGACTGCAATGGACTGAGAAGTAAGTTCTTATTTATATATATAATTTAGCTGTTGATAGACCAACTTCTCAAGGATTTTTGAAAGGAATGGCAAAATAGATATGGGACGAAAATCATTTAAAGAAGAAGGGTTAGACTTTTTAGGAAGAGGTACAACTTGGGCATTTTTCCAAGCTTCAGGGAATTTGCTAGTATTAATAGAATAATTCAGGATATGGGTTAGAATAGGAGTTACAACATCAATAATAGGAACGATCATGTTACGGCTGATACTGTCAGTACCTACCGCATTCGATGTTATGGACAATATGTTCTTCTTAACATCACATTCAGTGAAAGACTCGAAAGTAAACGGTAAAAAGTCCGGAGTTGAGGAGGATGAAAGAATATTAAGAGTTTGTTCTTTCTCGACACTATCCATTGCATCGGAAGTAGAAAAGTGATTGTTAAGGAGTTCAATATCAATATTAATAGAAGGTTTATGGGAAGATTTACCAACTCCGAGCGACTCAAGAAATTTCCAGGTTTTGGCGGTATCGCCATTTTCGACTGACTTATGAATGTGGCGTCGTTGAGCATCTCTACACAATGTATTACAGTGATTCCGAGCTTTATGATATTTTAAACGATTGGCATCAGAGTCGTTAGCTTTATATTTATATTTAGCAGAATTTTTTTTATCCATTAAAATCCTTATTTCATCTGATAACCACGGAGCTGGGAGGTGTTTCATTTTAATCGGCCTAATAGGTGCATGTCTATCAAAGAGTTGTATCACTAAAGTGTTAAACATCTCGACTTTACTATCAATTGAATCAACATCTCTGATAGCATTCCAGTCTAAAAGCCTGGCATCATCACAAAGACGATCCTTGTCAATCCCTGCAAAGTTACGCTGCAGAAGAATTCTCGGTTTTGCTTTAGGAGGACGTATTTTATAGGAGAGAAAAATCAAATCATGATAAGAAAATGCATCAGCAGGGCACTGCCCGTGTTTAAAGACAAGGTCTGGAGAAGAAACCATGATTAGGTCAAGAAGGGAGGGAGTACAGCCCGGAGAGAAGTGCGTAGCGGTAAGGGGCAGTACATGCAAATTGCATGATTCCACTGCACTCAAAAGTTTCTTACTACGATGATCGTCCTTGAGTAAGCAGGTATTAAAATCTCCCATTATAATAGTTTGGCTGTACAAGGGGATTATCTTTTCTAATAAATCTTCAAAAGAGTTAAAGAAATTAGGGTGAGAAGGAGGGGAGTAGAACACACCGAGAAGGATTTTAGTGTGCGATAAGAGAACTTCCACAAGTATGTGCTCGGTCGCGTCAGGTACTGGAGGCTGTGAAGACGAACTGACAATAGTGAATGGAATATGAGATCGTAAGTAGATTGCTACTCCACCACCTCCCTTACCAACACGATCGTTGCGGATAAGCCGAAATCCTGGCAGCGAATAAGACGTTGAGGGTAAGCAGATTTTAAGCCAGGATTCTGAGACTAGAATGGCATGTAAGTTACGGGATTCAAAAGACGCAAGCATATCAGGATAATGAGCCGGGATACTTTGTGCATTAATATGAACGACATTGAAGTGTTTCACACAGTCTGAGAAACATGAATCAAGGGTGGCATCGAACGGAAGGATAGATGTACTGTGAAAACTAACATCACTGGACAATTCACCACTAGACGCAGATAGAAAAAGGTCGCTATCCATATCATCCAAACTGTTCGACGACATAATGTTAAAAAATATATAAATATATATAATATAATATGATATTAAAATAATATACTTACTTAAATAGTAATAAAGACCAAAGTGTCCTAGACAACCTATTTTCCCAGTCCGCCAGCTGCCCGATAGATTAACAAAACAAAGAGAAAAACTAATCATTTGTACAAAATAACACACATTAGAAACAATTAAACTTTAGGTGCTTAAAATTAAATAATATCAACCATAGTGTGCCGCAGGCTTTACATGAATAACGTTAGCAACTTTAAAAAATTCTGAACGAGCTGTCAAGTGTCAGTCCATACAGACCAAACGTCTTGGCTAATGTCAAACGTCACTGTCAGTTGAATAGAAAATTGACAAAGTAAAATAAACAAATACAATATTCAGTAACAATTTTAAAAATACCACCAACTTTTACAAATGCAATACACTATATATATATTATAAATACAACAGTACAAAATAAAGGCAAAACATTATTATAGAAGACATGTGTAAATATTATATTAAAAGAAATTTTATATCATAGAAGACATTGACATTAATAAAATAATATACCTACAGGCACACTACAGGAAAGACGCTTTAACACGGAGCCAATTATTGTACCTGTCCACTACTTCTTGATTACTCTCTTGACTCGAGAGTTGGCGCTTCTGGCGTCCCTTGAAGCCACAGCCGCAGTCGCAGGCGCAACGGGAGGCCTTGGTACACTCTGTACAGAGGTCGGGATGGCGTTCATGTCAGACATTGTTGCTATGCGATGCCGCTTACCGTCTGAGTCGATCACCACTATGTTACCGTCCCTGGTCCAGCACTTCGTCACGCCAAATCGCTGTCGCGCCGCTAAAAACATCTTGTGGCGGCTTCTAATGAGGAACTCGGACAATGTAACGCCGGTGCCTTTCAGTTTAGTCATAGATTAATTATAAACCAAGTTATAGTGGTTTATATATTGTCTTTGGTTCAGTCTTAGCCGACCAAACTGTGTTCCTTAAAGTCTGCTCTCTAAACTTGATGAGCACCGCACGAGGTTTGTCACCACTAGACCGGCCCAATCGATGACAACGACCAATAGCATCCGGAGAAAGCTGTGGCAACCCAAGCTGCTCAGACAACAACTTAGATATCATTATGCTGGGCTCTTCCTTCTCTGTCTCCGCAACACCATGGACGAGTAGAATTTTCCTCCTGGACCGCATCTCGAGTTCGTCTTGCTGCCTTGCCAGAAGCTCCACCTGCAGCTGCAGGTTTTCTAAGGCAGTTAAGACGAAGGATCGAAAGGCACCAAACTGCGAGTTTAAATTTGAAGTCGGACTTGTGGCAGGGATAGCAGTCTTCAGTTCCTTCTGAAACTCCTCCAATTTGGCATTGAAGTGGTCCGTGATTTCACTTAAGGACGCATTTCCGAAATGGATAGGTATGAAATCGCACTACTACACATGGTTCATTCCCACGCACACACATGCACGGATAAGCTGCGAGGTCATTGATCTAAAATTCTACATCAATGCGTTGAATCAACTTATATCATAACTTCGATATATTATTATTTATTGGTGACGAGTTTAGGCTCGTTTTGTTAGTTATAATGAGATCTTAGCGCAAGACTTGGTAAAATGACCTGAAGGTACACTTCGATGACCACTACTGGAATTCCTAGACGCGTAGAGCTAGGTGTATCGAATTTGGACTCAATTTGTTAGTTATGATGAGATCTTACCTCAAGACTTGGTGGAGTGACCTGAAGGTACACTTCGACGACCACTACTGGAACTCCTAGACGCGTAAAGCTAGGTGTTTCGAATTTGGGCTCGTTTTGTTAGTTATGATGAGATCTTACCACAGAACTTGGTGGAGTGACCTGAAGGTATGTTTCGACATCCACTACTGGAACTCCTAGACGCGTAGACCTAGGTGTATCAAATTTGGGCTCGTTTTGTTAGTTATGATGAGATCTTACCACAGAACTTGGTAGAGTGACCTGAAGGTATACTTCGACATCTACTACTGGAACTCCTAGACGCGTAGAGCTAAGTGTATCAAATTTGGACTCAATTTGTTAGTTATGATGAGATCTTACCACAGAACTTGGTGGAGTGACCTGAAGGTATACTTGGACATCCACTACTGGAACTCCTAGACGCGTAGACCTAGGTGTATCAAATTTGGGCTCGTTATGTTAGTTATGATGAGATCTTACCACAGAACTTGGTAGAGTGACCTGAAGGTATACTTCGACATCTACTACTGGAACTCCTAGACGCGTAGAGCTAAGTGTATCGAATTTGGACTCAATTTGTTAGTTATGATGAGATCTTACCACAGAACTTGGTGGAGTGACCTGAAGGTATACTTCGACATCCACTACTGGAACTCCTAGACGCGTAGAGCTAGGTGTATCAAATTTGGGCTCGTTTTGTTAGTTATGATGAGATCTTACCACAGAACTTGGTAGAGTGACCTGAAGGTATACTTCGACATCTACTACTGGAACTCCTAGACGCGTAGAGCTAAGTGTATCGAATTTGGACTCAATTTGTTAGTTATGATGAGATCTTACCACAGAACTTGGTGGAGTGACCTGAAGGTATACTTCGACATCCACTACTGGAACTCCTAGACGCGTAGACCTAGGTGTATCAAATTTGGGCTCGTTATGTTAGTTATGATGAGATCTTACCACAGAACTTGGTAGAGTGACCTGAAGGTATACTTCGACATCTACTACTGGAACTCCTAGACGCGTAGAGCTAAGTGTATCGAATTTGGACTCAATTTGTTAGTTATGATGAGATCTTACCAACGAACTTGGTGGAGTGACCTGAAGGTATACTTCGACATCCACTACTGGAACTCCTGGACGCGTAGACCTAGGTGTATCAAATTTGGGCTCGTTTTGTTAGTTATGATGAGATCTTACCACAGAACTTGGTAGAGTGACCTGAAGGTATACTTCGACATCTACTACTGGAACTCCTAGACGCGTAGAGCTAAGTGTATCAAATTTGGACTCAATTTGTTAGTTATGATGAGATCTTACCACAGAACTTGGTGGAGTGACCTGAAGGTATACTTGGACATCCACTACTGGAACTCCTAGACGCGTAGACCTAGGTGTATCAAATTTGGGCTCGTTATGTTAGTTATGATGAGATCTTACCACAGAACTTGGTAGAGTGACCTGAAGGTATACTTCGACATCTACTACTGGAACTCCTAGACGCGTAGAGCTAAGTGTATCGAATTTGGACTCAATTTGTTAGTTATGATGAGATCTTACCACAGAACTTGGTGGAGTGACCTGAAGGTATACTTCGACATCCACTACTGGTACTCCTAGACGCGTAGACCTAGGTGTATCAAATTTGGGCTCGTTTTGTTAGTTATGATGAGATCTTACCACAGAACTTGGTAGAGTGACCTGAAGGTATACTTCGACACCCACTACTGGAACTTCTAGATGCGTGGAGCTAGGTGTATCAAATTTGGGCTCGTTTTGTTAGTTATGATGAGATCTTACCACAGAACTTGGTAGAGTGACCTGAAGGTATACTTCGACATCCACTACTGGAACTCCTAGACGCGTAGAGCTAGGTGTATCGAATTTGAGCTCATTTTGTTAGTTATAATGAGATCTTACCACATAACTTGGTGGAGGGACCTGGAGGTTTACTTCGACATCCACAACTGGAACTCCTAGATGCGTAGAGCTAGGTGTATCAAATTTGGGCTCGTTTTGTTAGTTATGATGGTATCTTACCACAGAACTTGGTGGAGTGACCTGAAGGTATACTTCGACATCCACTACTGGAACTCCTAGACGCGTAGACCTAGGTGTATCAAATTTGGGTTCGTTTTGTTAGTTATAATGAGATCTTACACAGAACTTGGTGGAGTGACCTGAAGGTTTACTTCGACATTCACTACTGGAACTCCTAGACGCGTAGAGCTAAGTGTATCGAATTTGGACTCAATTTGTTAGTTAGGATGAGATCTTACCACAGAACTTGGTGGAGTGATCTGAAGGTATACTTCGACATCCACTACTGGAACTCCTAGACGCGTAGAGCTAGGTGTATCGAATTTGAGCTCATTTTGTTAGTTATAATGAGATCTTACCACATAACTTGGTGGAGGGACCTGGAGGTTTACTTCGACATCCACAACTGGAACTCCTAGATGCGTAGAGCTAGGTGTATCAAATTTGGGCTCGTTTTGTTAGTTATGATGGTATCTTACCACAGAACTTGGTGGAGTGACCTGAAGGTATACTTCGACATCCACTACTGGAACTCCTAGACGCGTAGACCTAGGTGTATCAAATTTGGATTCGTTTTGTTAGTTATAATGAGATCTTACACAGAACTTGGTGGAGTGACCTGAAGGTATACTTCGACATCCACTACTGTAATTCCTAGACGCGTAGAGCAAGGTGTATCGAATTTGGGCTCGTTTTGTTAGTTATGATGAGATCTTACCACAGAACTTGGTAGAGTGACCTGAAGGTATACTTCGACATCCACTACTGGGATATACACCTAGCTCTACGCGTCTAGGAGTTCCAGTAGTGGATGTCGAAGTATACCTTCAGGTCACTCCACCAAGTTTTGTGGTAAGATCTCATCATAACTAACAAAACCAGCCCAAATTCGATACACCTAGCTCTACGCGTCTAGGAGTTCCAGTAGTGAATGTCGAAGTATACCTTCAGGTCGCTCCACCAAGTTTTGTGGTAAGATCTCATCATAACTAACAAAACGAGCCCAAATTCGATTAACCTAGCTCTATGCATCTAGGAGTTCCAGTAGTGAATGTCGAAGTATACCTTCAGGTCGCTCCACCAAGTTTTGTGGTAAGATCTCATCATAACTAACAAAACGAGCCCAAATTCGATTTACCTAGCTCTACGCATCTAGGAGTTCCAGTAGTGGATGTCGAAGTATACCTTCAGGTCACTCCACCAAGTTTTGTGGTAAGATCTCATCATAACTAACAAAACCAGCCCAAATTCGATACACCTAGCTCTACGCGTCTAGGAGTTCCAGTAGTGAATGTCGAAGTATACCTTCAGGTCGCTCCACCAAGTTTTGTGGTAAGATCTCATCATAACTAACAAAACGAGCCCAAATTCGATTTACCTAGCTCTACGCATCTAGGAGTTCCAGTAGTGGATGTCGAAGTATACCTTCAGGTCACTCCACCAAGTTTTGTGGTAAGATCTCATCATAACTAACAAAACCAGCCCAAATTCGATACACCTAGCTCTACGCGTCTAGGAGTTCCAGTAGTGGATGTCGAAGTATACCTTCAGGTCACTCCACCAAGTTTTGTGGTAAGATCTCATCATAACTAACAAAACCAGCCCAAATTCGATACACCTAGCTCTACGCGTCTAGGAGTTCCAGTAGTGAATGTCGAAGTATACCTTCAGGTCGCTCCACCAAGTTTTGTGGTAAGATCTCATCATAACTAACAAAATGAGCCCAAATTCGATTTACCTAGCTCTACGCGTCTAGGAGTTCCAGTAGTGGATGTCGAAGTATACCTTCAGGTCACTCCACCAAGTTTTGTGGTAAGATCTCATCATAACTAACAAAACGAGCCCAAATTCGATTTACCTAGCTCTACGCGTCTAGGAGTTCCAGTAGTGGATGTCGAAGTATACCTTCAGGTCACTCCACCAAGTTTTGTGGTAAGATCTCATCATAACTAACAAATTCAGTCCAAATTCGATACACCTAGCTCTACGCGTCTAGAAGTTCCAGTAGAAGTCGTCGAAGTATACTTTCAGGTCACTACCACGCTCGGGGAATAGAGACTCTGCAATAAATTTCTAAATGCTAGCAAATAATAAAATTGTATTGTGTTGGTAGTAGGTACCATATCTTACCTTTTCAAAATATCAGCACAGGTGATAATTATAAATATAACTTTGGTTCGCTGAACTAGGTACTCTAGGTAGGTATTTCGTGTATGTACAGCGATCTTTTCGACACCAGCGACTGCTCGCAACCGACGCAGGGTCCACTCCCGACGGCGGTCAAACGCAGACTAATTGATAATTTGAAATCAAACCAGAGACCCAGTAAAATCAAAATAACCCTTATGTTCACTCTGTTAAGATTTACAAAATATGTGAAAAAAATACAAGCAATTTTTATTTTATTTCGTATACAATTTGTCATATTTATAATATTTTTATTACCAAAATTTGTAGGTGAACATATCTACTAATAGATGGTATTTTTTAATGACAAAAAAACGGCATATTTACAGTAAAAAATGTACCTAAAGTCACCCCTAAATCGTCAATTTTGAGTGAAGAGGTGAGGGAAAATCATTTTTATAGTATTAAAAATAAAGATTTTTTACAATGTTATTACCAACAATTGGAGATATAGGATCAATCTTTGTATAGCAATTTTTAGTTCTATCCTATTTTGCTTGACTTAGTCACAAAATGTACTGAAAACTCCAATATTTTAAGGGATTTGCAAATCCGTTCTTAATGTTGTTTTAATAGACTCCATTGTGAAAAGAATAAATGAAAAGTGAGGTTAACTTAACACTCAGTGGAAACAATTTTAAGTGTGGTTTATTTTGCACAAATATATATGGGATTACTGGCAAACTAAACTAACTACAGGTACATACTAATATTGTATTATAATATACACTATTTTATTATTTATGAATATTATAAACAGAGCAATTAAAATTATGTCTACTTTATTTAAGGCCTACCCACAGAAAAAATACATATTTACTATCGAGAATTATTGTTTATGTTATGTTATCAGGTAACAAAAAACTTTGAAGCTCCGAAACATCCGAGTTCGGTCTAGCTTTTGTTATCCTTAATTGCCTTGAACACGTGCAGTATGACGCATTGTTTTCTCGGAAGTGATGGTCTTCGACCAAGCATACTGGGTACCTATCGTATTATCAGTCGTAAACCTACTTTGAAACTGTTAAATGGCCAGTAAACGGAAAGCGATTAGTGTTGACGAAAAAGTTTGTGTGATACGTGCGATTGAAAAGGGAGAAAAGAAAAGTGACGTTGGAAAGCGTTTTTTTGTTCACTCCATATAACGATAACTCTCTACAACGACAAAAAATGCTCAGTCCCTTGAGTTTCGTTATAAAGAGTTTACACTGTATTTCGATTTTTTATTTTTGGGATAAATCTTGAAAATTTCCCGAGAATTGGGGTAATTTTTTTTCTCCAATCCATACCTCGAGTCAGTACACACAATCGCCCCTTAGAAGTCGAAACGCTCCGATGTTGCCAACTGTGAGAAATTTGAATTTTAAAATTGCGTTTTTTCGTACCTCAAACCGAATGGCACCCACGACAGCCACCATCTTGAATTTTTAAAAACCACTCCCATTCTATCAAAATACAGGATAATTATAGGCGAAAAACGAAAAAAAAATATTATGCTCGACCACGCAGACAAAGTCACGGCCATCAGCTAGTACTTTACAATGAGGTATCGAGGCGTTAAACTTTGATAGACGTATAGGTAAGTAAATTAAAGAAATGTATGATATGATTATCCAAAATTTTTAAATAGAATAAAATATATAAGCAGGGCCAATTTTATCGACAATAATAGCACACGATACATTTGTTGTGAACGCTTCTGCACCTCTGGTATATTGGTAGGCGGGTATGTTGTTAGGCGGGCATGTTGGTAGGCGAGTATGTTAGTGGGCGGGTAGGTTGGTGGCCGGGTATGTTCGCAGGCGGGTATGTTGGGAGGCGGGTATGATGGTAGGCGGGTATGGTGGTAGGCGGGTGTGTTTGTAGTTTTATGCCAAAACCCTGGCTGTGCTGTTCACCCGTCTCCGAAATCCTCAATCATCAACTCGCTTCACATTTTTGTTCCCAAAGATTCGTTAGAATGAGAGTCCTTTAATTAAAACAAAGTTTGAAAAGGAACCATAAGTACCCAGTCTTTTCCTATACAACTTCTTTCTTTCTTAAAGATGAGCCGTACGTTCAAAGGTTCATGTAAATTTCGGGATTTAAGTTAATTGGACCTAATAATGAAAGAAAGAAATAAAGAAAGAATCATTGTTGCGACAAATGCTAACGCAAAGCTAACACCACTGGCGCTGATTTTTTTAAACTTTGGTATCAGTTAACCGATTTGTAATACCGGGAGCCCTAAATATCGATTTTGAACGAAATCGGTCAATTAACAAAGAATTTCAAAAAAGCGCCGCTGATTTTTTAAACTTTGGTATCAGTTTCCTGTTTTGTAATCCCAGGGGGACCTCAATATCGATTTTGAACGAACTCAGTAAATTAACAAATACATAATTTCAAAATGGCGCTGATTTTTTAAAACTTGGGTATCAGTTTCCTGTTTTGTTATCCCAGGGGGCCCTCAATATCGATTTTGAACGAACACAGTCAATTAACAAATAATTTCAAAATGGCGCTGATTTTTTAAAACTTTTGTATCAGAATCCTGCTTTGTGACCCCAGGGAGTCCTAAATATCGATTTTGATCGAACTCAGTCAATTAACAAAGAATTTCAAAATTGCGCTAATTTTTTAAAACTTTGGTATCATTTTCCTATTTTGTGATCCCAGGGAGCCCTAAATATCGATTTTGAACTAAATCGGTCAATTAACAAAGAATTTCAAAATGGCGCTGTTTTTTACATTTTGGTAACAGTTTCCTGTTTTGTAACCCCAGGGTGTCCCAAATAATGATTTTGAACGAAATCGATCAATTAACAAAGAATTTCAATATGGCGCTGATTTTTTTCAATTTTGGTTATTATACTATGTATATCAGTTTCCTGTTTTATAATCCCAGGGAGCCCCCGCCGTAGTAGGTAAAACGGAACCGTATCAAAATGTGGCATAGTTCTATACAGTCTTGTAATTCTCTTCAATAGTCTCTTCAATATTGGCCATATATTATTTTCTATGGAAAAATAAATTCCGCCATCTTGAATTTTTTTCCTGTTCATCAAGTAGACCTTCAGGTCCTGATCATCTTTTACCAAGAAACCACTCTTCCAACTTTTATACTTTCTGAGATAGACACCAAATATAGTATGGCAGCCATCTTAAATCCGCCATTTTGATTTTTTTGCAGCTCATTGTCTATTGGATGAAGTTTCGAATAACATTTGATCGAGCACCCCCCACCGATCCTCAATGTTTCGATCGGTTCATTTCGGCAAATCGCTTGTTTTTCCGAAATATCATTATTTTCCCCTACTCAAATCCCGCACACGAACACATCTCCCTGACATCATTGTATCGTTATCTGTCTCTTTCGCCGCGGTTCGAGGTCGAAAAATCCAAAATTTTAAAGCTCTATAGCTCGGCCGCCATCTTGTTTTTCCAATTTTTTCTACTTTTTCTATTAATCGTTTCCTAATTTCTTCAACATTTGCGAGTTGTAACGATATCAGTTGGAAAACAAAAGAGTTGCGAGAATCACGTCGGCCGCCATCTTGTTTTCCGAAATGTCAATAGTTTTTCCTTACCCTCATCCAGCACCCGAACACATCATTATACCGTTTTCTGTCTCTTTCTAGGAGAAACAATTCTGTCAATGAGTGTGTCAGTCAGTCAGTCAGTGGTAATCGAGCTATTATATATTAACTAGTAGGGCGCGTGGGTTCGTGGCCCGCTAAAGCGGACCACGTAGTAGACCGCGTGGCCCACTGTCTACTTACTTGCTCTCCTTCTATCCTAAGGTTTACTGCCTACGTGTTCTGAAGTAAACAACACACTGCTATGCTAGCGAGCACAGTGGAAGCGCCAGCTACCAAGCGTCCGACAGACGTAAAAAAAACTCATAAGAAAACAAAAAACAGAGACCCCCCTAAGAATCTAAAAGGGCCTTTAAGTGTAAAAAAAACTTTCCAGACATGCATACAGCGTTGAAGTAAAACACAAAGAAACCTTCCTTAGTTGATTAATATCAATATCATACCGCTGACGATCGGGTACCTTTGGGTGCCATAAGCCATTGAACTTCGCCATCTTGGCTTTCCTAACGGCAAACCGACAATTCTTCCATACAGAACAAATCTTATAAAAAAACCATATCAAAGTCATGCATATTTCCTACTTCCACTCTTCCATCTAGCATACTTTCTGAAATAGGCACCTATGAAATTTTGGCCGTGCTCCTCACCCATCTTTTAAACCCTCGATCATCATCGCTCTCCATAAGTATATTTTTTTCTCCGAAAATTTATGGAGAGTTCTTCTTTAAAACCAAATTTTGAAAAGGAACCGCATCAAAGTCTCGCATAGTTCAACCCTAAATTGTAGCCTCTTCAATATTCGCTATATATTTTCTATGGAAAAATAAATTCCGCAATCTGGAATTTTTTTCCTGTTCATCAAGTAGACCTTCATGTCCTGATCATCTTTTGCCAAGAAACCACTCCTCCAACTCTTATACTCTCCGAGATAGACACCGACGAAATTTGTATGGCGGCCATCTTAAATCCGCCATTTTTATTGTTTCTCTCGTGTGGTATAGCCTGAATCTTTTATAGTTTTTTTAAATATTCCACCGGGAAACAATTACATGTCATCTCAAACCGTAAATTTTCAATTTTTTTTTTAAATTTCGTTTCCAATGTTTTGTATTTTTGGATCATTATTAAAATAAATTGTCTTTTTAATAAAATATCAATAAAATTTACAAAGCCATCTGGCGGTATTATAAGGAAACCAGCCTGTACCTTACCGAAAGTAGGTAGGTATGTAAATTACACAAGTGAAAAAATCATAAAAATAGGTTCATTGGTTTCCGAGAAACAAACACACATACATACCTACGGGTCAAATCCTTTTGAAGTCAAAATCCTTAGTCAAAATACTCGTATTTATGCAAATTATTCCAATATGGCGTATCCCCGCCAAAGAACGAACCGAGTGAAATACATCGAATGAGTCAAATATCAACTTAATTAAACCTTCGTCAATAAATAAAATAACAATCTTTTATCTTTTCCAAAAATTCAAATCAAATTTAAAACGCAAAGCTGCCACTATTTATCCCTGGGGTCGCAACTAGCGAAAAGTTCCTTCGACCTCTATACGAAGTTTCTTCAAAATCGGTTGAAAAACTGGGCCCTTAAAGCGTAACAGGCAGACAGACTGACACATTTTCGCATTTATAATATGGGGGGGTGGACAAAGTCACACATTTTTAGCCTTATTAGGTACTTCGGGTATTCTACTATCTGAGCATTGTCTTCAAGTTGGTGAGACCGACTTCATCGCTAGGCTACATACTTACCTACCTGTCTAGCACTTCATCCTCACTTGACGATCAATGTTATTACCTAGTTTCATTGTACAGGTACGCTAGGTACGTATAAAAAGGTACTTACTTCTCTTTATCTCTCGGGTATGAAAAATAGGTAACATCCTTATTGTCTTTGGATCTTTTCATGCAAACTGTGCAAGTATTCGGCATTTTTGTTGAAACATAACATTTACTTAAATAAATCTAAATAGTTTTATTTTTAATACAAAATTAGTAAACTTGTCACGATCACGAAAATGTTCATCTTAACGCACGACCGTCAGCCCTTGTTCGGACCCAGACTGAGGCGTCGCGGACCCGGACTGAGGCGTCGCGGAGCCGGACTGAGGCGTCGCGGACCCGGACTGAGTCGTCGCGGACCCGGACTGAGGCGTCGCGGAGCCGGACTGAGGCGTCGCGGACCCGGACTGAGTCGTCGCGGACCCGGACTGAGGCGTCGCGGAGCCGGACTGAGGCGTCGCGGACCCGGACTGAGTCGTCGCGGACCCGGACTGAGGCGTCGCGGAGCCGGACTGAGGCGTCGCGGAGCTGGACTGAGGCGTCGCGGAGCCGGACTGAGGCGTCGCGGACCCGGACTGAGGCGTCGCGGACCCGGACTGAGGCGTCGCGGACCCGGACTGAGGCGTCGCGGAGCCGGACTGAGGCGTCGCGGACCCGGACTGAGTCGTCGCGGACCCGGACTGAGGCGTCGCGGAGCCGGACTGAGGCGTCGCGGACCCGGACTGAGTCGTCGCGGACCCGGACTGAGGCGTCGCGGAGCCGGACTGAGGCGTCGCGGAGCCGGACTGAGGCGTCGCGGACCCGGACTGAGGCGTCGCGGACCCGGACTGAGGCGTCGCGGACCCGGACTGAGGCGTCGCGGACCCGGACTGAGGCGTCGCGGACCCGGACTGAGGCGTCGCGGACCCGGACTGAGGCGTCGCGGACCCGGACTGAGGCGTCGCGGACCCGGACGGCGTGTCGGTGAGAGCTCACGCACACATCGTTGCGCTATGTATGGGTGAAGTCGCCGCAAGCCGTTTGTATGAAGCTTCCCCTCTGTACCTACCCTGTGCTACTGACGGCACTGCAACGAGCGCTCGGGGTCAGGGACTGAAAAACAGATTCATAAAGGTTACAGAAATATAGGTGTTACAGAATGAAAGTGTAACAGAATCGAAGCTGTAACCCTTTTGAATGTGTTTTTAATTCTGTTAACCCGAAACACTTATATTTCTGTAACAGGAATGAATCTGTACCAGAAATATAAAGGGGTTTAAAATGTAACAGAAATAGCGACGTTGCCAAATTTACTGTTGACGCGTATTCTAATTTGAACCTAAGGTGAAAGCACCGATGGTTGCAATTGTTTTAAGAAAAACATGGCCATGTTGTGTCAGTGTGTGTAAAGTCCAAGGTGTCCCACGTGAATTAAACGATTTCATTGTCATTAGGATAACCTTTATTTTGAGAAAGTTATCTAGAGTTGCTTACTTTGAAGGAATTAAAATGATCGACTGCTCAATGGATCCGATAAGCGTTTATTATTAGCTAATGATATTTTGATATTGTATCATTGTATTGTATTGTATCTACCCTTGGGGCTTGGGGCTTGGACGGATGAACCAATCGTCCAAGATATTACTATGCAGATAATAATAATATCTAACCACCTACCTACTGTTCCTAGGTACACCTATCTACTTAGTACTTTTTTTTTCTTGGGGAGGAGGAAGTCCTCATGGATGCCAGCCAATGGCTCTCGTCCGATGAAACTACTATATTGATTTTACAAAAAAAACGTTACCTACTACATAAACTGTAGGATATTTTATCTAGTTTATACCTAGTCAATAGTCAATATCATTAATTATTCAATACTAGCTGATACCCGCGACTTCGTCCGCGTGAATTGAGGAGTTTTAGTTCCCGCGGGAACTCTTTAATTTTCCGGGATAAAAAGTACCCTATTATTTAATCCGGACTTCTAACTTTACGTCTGCAAAATTTCAAAGCAATCGGTTCAGTAGTTACGGCGTGAAAGCGGAACAAACATACAAACAAACTCACTTTCCCATTTATAATATTAGTAAGATAAGAAGTAAGAAGTAAGATAGGTAGGTACACTGTAGGTAAGTACACTTATTGACGTTAAAAAATACTTACTTACTTAAAAAACATGATGGTGATAATCGGTTACGGTATCTCAAAACTAAATCTACGAGGGTTCCAAACGCGCCCTGGTCTGAGAAGAGCCCACAACAAACTCAGCCGCGGTTTTTTTTTCATTATCACCATCTCACACATAATCTTAACTAAGGAACTATCTGGACTTATAGTAATCAAGTTCTAATTAATTTAGGTACGTAAATAGCACAATCTTTTTGACTGGCCATCTAGTCAGCGCTATGGCCGCCACAGGACAGGGCTAAGTAGGTATACAGGTGAGGAGCGTGCTGCGTGCTCTACAGGTTTTTTCTATGAAAGGGTCCATCTAGTACATATTATTTATATAATATGTACTAGATGTCTACTAGGGAGACAGCCCTATCAACATATTACTCATACGCATATGCCTGGTTTCGTTACGGCATAGTTGTCTGGGGGGATAGTACAAACTTCAATCAACTGTTCGTCCTGCAAAAGAAATGTCTTCGCATTCTAGTTAATATAAAACGACGTGAAAGTTGTAGGCCTTTCTTTATTAAAGAAAAACTATTAACCTTGTCATGTATATACATTTATGAAATTTCTACATTCGTACGAAAAAATCCACACCTATTTAAGGAAATTAAACGAAATCAAAACTTCAACACTCGGAACAAGGATAAAACCCGTTTGGCGATACCTAAATGCAATATGACTATGTTTGCTAAAAGCCCGCTTTCGAGAGCAGTAACAATATATAATAAACTACCAGATGGCATTAAAAAATTGAAAATGATCCTACTTTTTACCGCAAGTTAAAGGAATATTTAATAAATAATTGCTATTATACGATAAATGAATATCTTACAGAATAATAAACCGCTAAACATTGCTATATTGTAAATCATAATATTTTGACATTTTCATAATTATACCTAAGTACTTAGTGACATATTAATTATTTATTATTTTGACATATTCTTCTTACTTTTTAATCCTTTTACTTTTGTAATTGACATTGTGAATTGTGATGTATGACTAAAATTGTTTATGGCATTTTATTTATTTTATTTTTGCCCATTGTAATTATTGAATTGTCAAATTGTAGATCGATTGTCAAAATTTTGTAATAAGTAAATACATAGAAATATTATTCAAAATTGTTATTCGAAATTATTATTTTTTAACTTGACTCCAGTAACTAAGCAACTACTTACGTTTTTTTTTTTTCATGACATAAATAAATAATTTATTCCGATAATTTCAAGACATTATTAAGTATCAACTGAGAAATAATAATATACACATAAAAATAATAATTTCGAAGCTCCTGTCACTCAAACTGCATATGCCCTAACGGGGTGACATGTCAATTATTGTATTGTTCATGTTAAATGCAAATAAATGAATCTGAATCTGAATCTGAATCTAGGGTCCATCTAGTACATATTATTTATATAATATGTACTAGATGGACCCTTTCATAGAAAAAACCTGTAGAGCACGCAGCACGCTCCTCACCTGTATACCTACTTAGCCCTGTCCTGTGGCGGCCATAGCGCTGACTAGATGGCCAGTCAAAAAGATTGTGCTATCTGTCACTGTAAGATTGTAAAAACCGTAAGATTGTAATCTAACGCTTTTTTTTCGATAGATTGTAAACAGTCGAAAGATTGTGAACCGTTCAATGTTTTAAGTGTCAATTTTTGAAATATTCATTACGCTTCCTTTACCTTTAGAAATATTTACGTTTCCTTGTCTCTTGCAGGTTAGGTTAGGGTTCGACACAAATAATCAAGTAGTGCCCTTAAGTAGGGCACTTAGGTTCTATCGGGTTAATAAATCTAACAGATTACAATCTACCGAAAAATAATCCGTAATATTGTAACTAGCGGACGCCCGCGACTTCGTCCGCGTGGCATAATTTTTTAATTCCCACAGGCACTCCTTACTTTTCCGGGATAAAAGAAGCCTATGTCACTCTCCAGGTACTCAACTATACCCAATACCCATGCAAAAAATCACGCCAATCCGTTGCTATATTGCGGCCTGATTGAAGGACAAACTCCCTATTTGACTTTCTTGGAGATAGAAATTTTAAAAATTTTGAAATCCGCATTTCATCCTTTTTAACCGGAAGCCCAAATACAAAGTTTCATGGCTATAGCTTGAAAAACGACGGAATTTCATCAAATTTTCAACCCCTATTTTAATCCCTTTGGGGGTGGAATTTTTATACATTGTTACACACGTCCTTCTTATTTTTTTACCGAAAACCAAAATACCAAGTTTCGTAGATATAACTTGAAAAATAACTTGTAAAATAGGCTAAAAGGCTTTCATACAAACTTTCATCCCCTATTTCAGCCCTTTGGGGGTAAAATTTTCAATAAATGGCGAAACACGTAATTCTTCATTTTGAACCAGTAGCTCAAATACCAAGTTTCATGGATATAACTCGAAAAATGACGGACTTTCATACAAACTTTCAACCCCTATTTAACCCCTTTGGGGGTGGAATTTCGAAAAATCCTTTCTTAGTGGATACCTACTCTTCACAAAGAATACACGCTCCAAATTTCATGTATCTAGGACCAATGGTTTAGGCTGTGCGTTGATATATAAGTAAGTCAGTCAATCAGTCAGTCAGGACTTTGAATTTTATATATATATATCACCAGTAGGTATTATTAGGTAGATTCATTTGACTATTCATAAGCACTTGTAAAAAGTCTATTTGAATAAAAATCAATTGAATTTGAATTTGAATTCGACAGTTTACAATTTCGCGAGTTAGATTATAATCTGACGGTTTTTACAATCTTACGGTGACATATCGATGTTTTGCAGAGAGTACTACATTGTACCTACGGACCTATCTGATTTACAAAACATTGGGGTATCTATTTAAGTATGGAAGATACCAATAATAACACGTGTGATAATACGCATTACGCACCGCAATCAATTACAATCGAAGCGATTCACCAAATCTTTATAGGAATTTGCGAATCGCGCGTGATAGGTAAGGTAGGTAAATGTTCACATTTCGTTCTAGAACCTACCTAGGTACGTATTTATTTCGTCAATTTTTGATGATGATTATTATTGTCAGATGATTCTGCTGATTATTATAATTTGTAGCGGATGGATTTAAGTTTGGTATTCTTGTTGGAAATTCTTCCGAAAATTTCCAGGAGCCTATGCCCTGCTCCGGGATGCAACCATCTCTGTACCTTTGGTCAAAATAGTTTGAGCAGAGGTGCAGTGAAAACGTAGCAGACAGACAGACACGCTTTCGCATTTATTATTAAACCATAAACACAAACTCATATTTTTGATTCAAATAAACTTATTACAAGGGCTTTTGAAAAACCTTGCCAGAATTAAAATCTTAAAGTAGTAAATGCCGGTGACATGGGGGATTGGCGTAGGTACAATTAGGTACCATAAACATCGCGCTAAAATTCTACATCTATGACCTTATAGGAACAATATCGGCTAATCGTTCGATACGAGATAAAGATTACAAATAAAATAATGTTTTCGGCGAGTCGTTCCGCACTCCATACCGACGTCCGAAACCATTCGCAATGCGCGCGCGCACGCTACTGCTGGCCGCGGCGCTCGCCTCGCTCGCGGCCGCCGACGACATCGCCGAGGACGCGCGCCTCGACGTGGTGAGTACCCGCCACCACCCGCCACCACCAGCCACCACCCGCCACCACCAGCCACCACCCGCCACCACCCGCCACCATCCGTGTGCAGTGACCCTCACTGCGACCATTGGAGTCATGCCCACAGAGACCTTACCGTGTAAGATATGCTTTATTAATAGGTAAGTATTATTTGTTGAAATATGGTACCTATAGACCTTTTCAAGAGTGAACTTTCCAACAATCTATGCAATGATTCTGGGACTAGTAGGTGCTTATACTACTTACTACTTATCGAGGAAGCAACAGTCTATCCATACGCTCTAGATATAGGTGTTGACTGTTGTACCTAGGTACTCTTGACGATTTCAGAAACGCATCATTAGGGCTTTTAAACAGAACATTATTGAATAAAATTATTAGATTTAATCGTAGATTAGGTATTATCTGTTCTTTAATTATAATAATATGTATTTTGCTTATCATAATAATTTATGTATTAATATTACCTATTACTTATTATTATTACCTATTACTTATTATTTATTATTTCAAGAATAAGACATCATCTTCATCTATCATCTATATTCTATAAATTATATCCCACCAAAAACATTTCATGTAAAATTGGTTGCCAAAGACTCACAAGTGCATAATGCTTTCACTGTTAAAAAGTTATGAGATCTCTAATTAGAGCCAAGCCCGAAGGTGAGCTCCTCTTTGTGCTGCGCATCATAACCCACGGAGTCTGTCTCAAGTTCAAAGTACATAGTTCTAAATGCTCTTTACTGTGTACCAAACTAATAATATTAAATAACATGTAAGTCTATATATAAAACTTGTCCCTAGAACCTCTACATCTTGGTAAAAAGGTATGGCTTGGCCGTTTAATATTCGTCGAACATTTCCTGACATAACATTTAAGTCATTAAGGAATAGTTAGGGCGACATATTATACGAAACGGCCAAGCCGTACCTTTTTACCAAGATGTAGAGGTTCTAGGGACAAGTTTTATATATAGACTTACATGTTATTTAATATTATTAGTTTGGTACACAGTAAAGAGCATTTAGAACTATGTACTTTGAACTTGAGACAGACTCCGTGGGTTATGATGCGCAGCACAAAGAGGAGCTCACCTTCGGGCTTGGCTCTAATTAGAGATCTCATAACTTTTTAACAGTGAAAGCATTATGCACTTGTGAGTCTTTGGCAACCAATTTTACATGAAATGTTTTTGGTGGGATTTCATTTATTTTTGGCAGGCGCCCTAGATTTTTTGATTTTTTTTAGCTGATTTTCCTGTACTTCAGCTAATCCTTTTTTCATGGCCCACCCTAGAGTCCTAGAGATTTTGATTTTTTTCGTAAAAGTGAAAAAAAAAACCTAAACTACGTATTTCAAGTACCAATAAATCTGAAACCATAAATGCTAGATGATTGATACTTGGTAAGTTTAATAAATCTGTCAACGACATGTTATCCTGAAAATTACAGCTTTCTACCATGTTCCGTACCGAAGTTATGACTGTTCTAAAATACAAGGAAATGCTGTCAGATTTGCACCCCCTATACGAGGGGTTGGAGATGAAAAGATTCAGATTTCTTAATTTTCCTGTTGTTTATATGCAAATTCTAGCCTACATACCAAATTTCAGTCTTCTAGCACTTCAGGAAGTACCTTTTTTCAGTTGATGATCATCAGTGAGTGAGTACGAAATCGACGTATTTTAGGTAATCAATAAACTGAAACTATAAATGCTAAAAAATTGAAACTTGGTATATTCGGTAAGTCCCCCAACAACATCTTATCCTGAAAATTTCAGCTTTCTAGCGTCATTCGGACCGAAGCTATGACGGTTCGAAAATTCGACGAAACGCTTCGAGAAAAGGTAGGTAGTGCCCCGTTTCCTTTGGCTCGTCTTTGGCGGGGACACTCCCGTGTCCCCAGATAAAATTCAAAGTCCTGACTGACAGACTGATTAATATATCAACGCACAGCCGAAACCGCTAGGGTTAGAGACTTGAAATTTTGATACTAGCTTCCTTTTATGACGTAGGCGCTCACTAAGACAGGATTTTTCAAAATTCCACCCCTAAGTGAGTAAAATAGGGGTTGAAAGTTTGTATGAAAGTCCTTCATTTCTCAAGTTATAGTGATGAAACTTAACATTTGGGCTTTTAGTTAGATATGCAGAAGTACTTGTTTCACCATTTTTAAAAATCGACCCCCAAAGAGGTGTAATAGGGAATGAATGTCCTTAATTTATCAAGATATTTTTCAAGTTATAACAATGAAACTTGGTATTTTGGCTTTCGGTATAATATAATAAAATAAAGAAGTACCTACGTGTGTCACAGTTTTTCCAAATTCCACCCCCAAACGGGTAAAATAGGGGTTGAAGATTGGTGTAAAAGACTGGCGTTTTTCAAGTTATAGCCATGAAATTTGACGTTTGGGCAACGGGTTTAAATTATGAAATTAATTTACAGTTTTTGAAAATGTCCCAAAGGACGTTAAATAGTCCTTAAATCACGCTGCAACAGAGCAACGGATTGACGTGTTTTTTTGCATGGGTTCTTTTTATCCCGGAAAATTAAGGAATGCCTGTGGGAGTCAAAAAACTTATGCCACGCGAACGAAGTCGCGGGCGTCCGCTAGTCTATAATAATAAGTAAATTATAAATATTAAGTACCTAGTTATGTACCTACAATCATTGAGACTGCGCCTGCGTGCGCGTGCGTGTGTGTCCGCAGCCGCAGCTGGTGCGCAAGTACGGCTACCCGCTGGAGGAGCACAGCGTGACCACGGAGGACGGCTACGTGCTGACCGCGCACCGCATCCCGCACGCGCCGCACGCGCCGCACGCCGCGCGCCGCACGCCCGTGCTGCTCATGCACGGCCTGCTGTGCTCGTCGGCCGACTTCCTCGTGCTGGGCCCCGGCCGCGCGCTCGGTGAGTGAGCCCCGCCGCGCGCCGCGCTCACCGCCGTGGGCTATAATATAACCCGCTGTGTGTGTGCGCGCAGGCTACCTGCTGGCGGACGCGGGCTACGACGTGTGGCTGGGCAACGCGCGCGGCAACTACTACTCGCGGCGGCACCGCACGCTCGACCCGGACGAGCCGGCGCAGCGCTTCTGGCGCTTCAGCTGGGACGAGATCGGCGCGCGCGACGTGCCCGCGCTGGTGCGGCTGGTGCGCGCGCGCACGCGCCGCCGCCGCCTGCACTACGTGGGCTACTCGCAGGGCACCACCGCGCTGCTGGCGCTGCTGGCGCTGCGCCCGCGCTACAACGAGCGCTTCCTGTCGTTCCACGCGCTGGCGCCCGCCGCCTTCGCCGACTACAGCGCCAGCGCCGCGCGCGACGTGCTCGTGCGCTTCGAGCGCGTGATCGACGTGAGTCAGAGTGCCGCGCGCCCGACGCAGTTGCTCGACTGTTACTCGTCAACTTGTAATGTCTACGTACTTAGATTATGAGTTTTCCTTTTAACTTCGTTATTAGATTTGCGTACTTACCTGAAGGTAGGTTTGCAACCCAAGGTGCGACTATGTCCGTCCGGTCAAATTTTGTTAACTATTTACTACAGAATGAACGAATTATTCGAAAAAGTGGGTTGACTAGGTCGCGTGAGGTAGACGTATCACGTAGGTATCAAAAATATGAAAGGGTTAATATTATTGCTTAATCCAAACTAATCTTTAATAATAAAATTGGAGTTGATGTTATGTAGACCTTCCGCGAAAACAACCACCAAGTTTCTAGCTACGAAAGTTTATCAGAAATAAGCCATCAAATATTTACATTTACAAACAAACTTAGGTTTGCGGTCCGGAATAAAAGGGGTTTGTTCAGAGATTTCTTTTAAGTTTACATAAAAAATTAAACGGAGTCTCTAGCTAGGACTATTTTTTAAAACAGTGGTAAACTATAACATACCTAGGTAATACAGAAAAGGTACCTTTTATATTATACTAGCTGATGCCCGCGACTCCGTCCGCCTAGTTGAAGTTTTTTGATTCCCTCGGGAACTCCTTCATTTTCCGGGATAAAAAGTAGCCTATGTCACTCTCCAGGTCCTCAACTATACCAATGCCAAAAAATCACCTCGATCCGTAGCTCCATTGCGGCGTGATTGAAGGACAAACCAACAATCCAACAAACAAACACACTTTCGCATTTATAATATTAGTCATCATTATCATCATCACTACAGCCTATTAACGTCCCACTGCTGGGCACAGGCCTCCACTCTCATAGAAGAGCGGGAATTAGAGCTTAGACCCGCCACGCTGCTCCAATGCGGGTTGGCGGGCTTTATAACGACTACTATCATGTTAGTGATAATAACCGGGACCGACGGCTTAACGTGCTCTCCGAGGCACGGGGGTGAAACACCGCCAACTTCCAACTCCGGGCTGGCACTGAAAATTTCTTAATTGAAAAACCCAATACCTAACGTTTATGCCCGACCGGGAATCGAACCCAGGACCTCGTGATCCGCAGTCGACTATGCTAACCACTAGACCAACGAGGCAGTCAATATAATATTAGTATGATAACATAATTAACCATATTTTTTAACTTCATTGTAGTGAGACAAGGGTTGTTTCATATTTTTATCTTCCTAAACTAGAAGAAGGGTAGGGCGGGGCTTGTTGTTGAGCAATATTTCACTTGAGCGGATATACTCGTAGCTCCTCAGTGATAGGTAAGTCCCAATGAGTTGTTATGCGACCTGATGGATTACTAATTTATCCCTTAGCAAAAGTGTCCATAGTATTTTTTTTGTAACAAGTTGAATTTATGAGCTACAGCTGTTTAAATGCAGAAAATCAAGTATGCTCAATGTGCCCCATAGGTGAGGTAAGTTGAGCAAGGGTATGGGGCAAGATGAGCACTAAGAATGTCTAGCCAAACCATGGGTTCAATGTTGACTAGAGTTGAAGTAAAATATGTTTTTGACAATCAGCTCTTTATTAATAGTCTTTTAATGACAGAACAACAAAACTTAAAGTAACTTTCTTTGAATAATTAACCGAAACTAGAATAAACAAAACATTAAGTAAGTCCGCATCCTAACAAAAAATAAAACATTTATTACTTTAGTTGTTTGAGTCGTGGGGTAAGTTGAGCAACTATAGCTCAACTAACCCCAACCCGGAATTGTAAATCAAAGGTGAGGTTATAAAAAATCGTAAGGATTATACCCAGAACCTCTCTACGTATCAAAAGTACAATAATTTTTTGGAAGATTAATACTAACCTGATTGAAAACAGATAAAATTTGACTAATACAGACGAAAACTTAAACAACGTTTTTACTTTTTGGTCACAAAATAAACAAAACGCACGGGCGTTTCATTCGCTCGTCGAGCTTCCTTTAGCGATCTCGCGGTGATTACCCCTCCCGCGACCCCTTCTTTCCGCTATAAGAAGCCTATGCGTACGGTGAATAGTTTGCGAGATATTTCGATTGCCCAACTTGCCCCTATGCTCAACTAGCCCCGCCCTACCCTACTTGTTACTATAATAATTCACGGCTTTGTAAGCTAATAGCTGTGCGGTATTCTTACAGTCCAGGAGTGAGAAAATCTACTTTATTTTAATAGTAAAGCAGTAAGAGTAACTATTCAAATTTTGATAAATAAAGAAATTCTTACGAATAAAATGAGCGATGCGGGAAGTGAGCGAGAAGCAACTCTACAAACCGGATTATGGCATGCGTTGTCGGCGTTTGCGCAGAGGCTGGCGTTCGAGCACGGCTTCGGCGAGGTGCTCCCGCGCAGCGCGCGCGGCGCCGCGCTCGGCCTGCGCCTGTGCCGCGACGGCGCGCGCGCGCAGCCGCTGTGCGCGCGCCTCGTGCTCGGCGGCGGCGAACACTTCAACCAGGTGCGTAGTGCGTAGTGCGTAGTGCGTAGTGCGTAGTGCGTATACCGCACGCCGCCGCCGACTGTAACGCGCGCCCCTTGCAGACGCTGCTGCCGGTGTTCCTGGGCCACAACCCGGCGGGCGCGGGCGTGCGCCAGATCCTGCACTACGCGCAGGTGCAGCGCTTCGGCCGCTTCGCGCGCTTCGACCACGGCGTGCGCGGCAACCTGGCGCGCTACGGCGCCGCGCGCCCGCCCCTGTACGATGTGACGCGCGTGCGCGTGCCCACGCACCTCTACTACGGCGAGAGCGACCGCAACTCGCTGTACCAGAACGTGCTGCTGCTGGCGCGCCGCCTGGGCGCGCGCGCCGTGCTGCACCGCGTGCCGCGGGACAGCTTCAACCACTACGACTTCATCTGGGGCGGCGACGTGCGCACGCAGCTCTACGACGACCTCATCGCGACCATGCGCCTCTACGACGACGACGACGACGACGACGAGGAGTGACGTCACGACGACGACGACGACGAGTGACGTCACGGCGCCGCTGTCTATAATAGTTTATTTATTCGATCGATCCATTTCGATAATATGACAGAGACCCTTTGTTTGAAATACTGAATTGTTTAAATGTAAATATTATAGGGAAACTAAAATAAACAATTACGGCAGCGTTCAAATGAGGGTATGTGTGTTACAATACTCGTAAGTATGTTCGATACAATCTATAGTCATAGAAATAATAATTTTATTGTTTATTAAAAAAAATATTTATTGAGATCGAGTTGGTCACTTTTGGTCTAATTCACAAATTTTAATATATTATGATATCCCCCCCCCCCCCCAGAACTAACATAAATTAAATTAAACTATAGAATACACGGGTCTAGATTCACCTAACCCTTTAACACCTAGACGCCAACGAATCCTTTTAATCATCATTTTCTCCAGTATCTTTCCGGAGATCGGTAGCAGCCCTATGTGCCTTGCTTGCTTTTGATTTCATTGAATCGATTTTGATTTAATCAATCCCTCGTCCAATCCTAGCATGCCACTGGAACGAGGAAGATCAGATCTATTAAAAAAAACCGGCCAAGTGCGAGTCGGACTCGCGCACCAAGGGTTCCGTTGCGTTCACGAGGAAAGGGGTAGTAACTGTAAAATTATTAATATCTGTGCTAAGACGTTGCTTCGTACAAAATTTCAAGATTCTGAGTTCACGGGAAGTACCCTGTAGGTATTGATTCCCTTGCGAGTGTCGAAAATTTGCAGCATAAACGGTTGTATCTTTTGATTGCGTTGGCTTAGAAGTTTGATTTTTTCACAGCTCCAAGGGACTGTAGACCTGAGTATTTGATATGAATTTCAGCTTGATACCTCCATGCGTTCCTGAGAAAAAAGGTCTTTACACATAGACGAACAACGAAGTGATCCTATAAGGGTTCCGTTTTTTTTTCCTTTTGAGAAACGGAACCCTAAAAACCTTTAACAAGATTGGATTTCAAGTATAAACATATCGATATCCATACTAATATTATAAATGCGAAAGTGTGTCTGTCTGTCTATCTGCTACGCTTTCGGCTTGGTCCCATCTGCCCCACTGCCTCTGCCCCGCTAGCCTCGGCGTATTCGCTTAACGGGGCAGATGAAACTTTTTCACACAGATCAAGTGTCATTTGCGGTTTGCCCCGCTACGTTTCCGTAAGAAACTTACGAAAAACTTATTTTTGTTTTTTTACTTATTAATTGAAAAAGTTTGTATATTAAAATCACCTTTTATTTTTTGAACAATAGGTTAAAAAAACACACCAAAATTCAACATTACAAAACAAGTACGTTATAAAATATCATAAACCATAAATCATTTATTTTGCTAAATTGTGGGTGATAACAGCTGTATATGGTAGAAATTTCCCGTACACAATCTACTGTCAGAGACAGCGTGCAAAAATTATGTTACATTATTAAATTAAATTTAAAACTATCTAGACTTAAACTTTATTATAATATAAGACTATAAAATTTTAATTCAATAAGTGTCGGCTATAAAATAAAATAAAAAATTACATAGTGGTCCGGTCCAAGTTAAGATTATAAGCTAAGTACTTAATTTTACAAAGTTATTAACAAAATTACTATAATGAAAATTTAAATATTAGTCAATAATTATGGATTATTTCATTATATTACAGATCTACCGCACACTAAACACACAGAAAAACAGCATCAACTTATTGGGAAAAAGACATTTCTTTTTAATAATAAACATGTGACAGCCACTGCGTACCTCCTCCACTCGATTAGAAATAGTTAACCATTAAGTCCATAGGAATAAGAACGTAGTTAAGCTAAGTAAATGTGTTAGCTAGACTTAAGTCCTTTTGTTGGTCGACCAAATTATGTAATGTGCCCCTATAATAAGGTAGACTAAGAGAACAGTCTCGATTAGAGAGCTTGTGAGCAAAGACGTGATGTTTCATTTAAATCCTGAATTAATTAACCCCTTCTATGATACCTTTTGCTATCATCAGAAGTGGGATGGAATTCGCGTACCACAGTTTAAATAAGATACATTAAATAAAGTTTATTAAAATGGACATTAAAGTTTAAAAAAAAACACAAAGTTTGTGAAATGTGTAAATGAGTGACAAAAATTAAATAAAAGGAACTACTGAGACTATTAAGAGAGTGAGCTAGTGTTAGAGACACCATCGTTTGATGACTCAAGAGTGAATTTATTTTATTGCCAAATATTTTGACCCAAGTATCGGAATTCTAAACTATAAAAAGTATACTCATGAGTTACTTGTGCACTCAAGCTCACACTTGAAGCTTTGGCATCAATTTAAATCGGAAGAGGTCGGAACTCGGAATAGAGCGAATGAATTGTGTGTAAATAATGGACTTTAGGCAATCTAAACTGAGAAGTATTTAAATATTACGTTTACAAAATATGGAGATCTGTACACAGAGATTTCAAGATTCAAGATTGCTGAAAAAATATTGATAGTGATCAATTCGTTAAAGTGTCGAATTATGCAGTGAAAATAAATATCCTTAAGTAGTTGAGATTTAAATTCGAAGAGAGTAGGATAATATAATTTATTAAGGGAGATACGTAGATTTCACGTTTCCAATCAATTTAAATACAGAAAAGAAAGGAGAGAAAATATTGTATTATTGTGTGAGAAATATGAATGAATGAAATATTTTTTATTGTACACCAATACATGAAACACATACAATATACAATAGAAATTAAGAAATAACAAGGAAAAAACAAAGGTGATAATCGAAGAGGTCTCTTTGTTGGTATCGAATCGAATCTTCAAAGAAAATACTGAACTAGTGTAGATGAGCTGACAGTAAAGGCAATTAAGCAGGGACTCTAGCGAATGATCATCAAGACACGAAACAGAAATCTGAGGATGTTACAATTCGTTGCAAGAGATTGTGAAACCTAGAAGGGCTGGAAAATCAAAAGTGGATAAATAAATCAAAGATATCTCTGATTTCACTGAACAGTGACATACTGATGTCTAAGAAAAACAAAGAACCACAAAGTGATCCAGTTAGAAAATATCTTATTGGAAACTGATTTTCATTTTTCAAGACAAAGGAATACGCTAAGATACAATAGTTAATAAGGCGGCTATTATTTCGAAGGCACTTCAACCGGTCGATTGTTTCAGTTCCAGTTATGTTGAATTGTTTATTATTTGGAGGACGCCATAAAAAACTGTGTGAATGCAACCTCTTATGAAGCACAAGTTCAGTTACGAGAACTGTTTTAAAATACTCTAGGCTTATCGCGTCAAAGCTTTAAACCAAAGCAGCCACAAAGGAAATAAGAACCACTTGTGAACCAATCTTTTATCACCCATACCGTTTATTGGCGTCTGAACGTCGGAACAATAACATAATACGAGAGTCAAGTTCACCCTACGCGTCGCCTGTTTTATTCTAAAGAAAAAGAAAAAGGAACAAGCTACAAATTGTGCGTAGATTATGGCGTACTGGATGGAGTCATTGTAAGGGTAGATTGATGATCAATTGAAAATGAAAAATTGATGACAAATTCGAAAAAAAACGATATTTAACTGTGCTTGATTTTCATGGCTTGTCTATGAACAAGAAATAAATATGAAGGATACTTGAATGTATACAATATAATTAGTATGGTCTTTTGAAGTGACATAGTAAAACTTTACAAAACAATAGAGCAATAGGGCAATGTTTTGAACAACTGTCGAAAAGCAAATTATTGCAAACGAAAATTGAGTACTTGAACGGATTTAGGATATAGTATAAAGATTGGAGCATTAAAAAAACAATAACAGTACTAAAAAAAGGTAAAAATAGGTCAGATAACTGATCGACTTGGCTAACTACTTCCAGAAATCATTCGATCAGATCAGATCCGATCAGAATTTACTGCTATCAAATTAGTAACGTTGATGATTGTTGATTATTATCGAGTAAACTTATGAGGTATCAAGTTTGGTTACTGACTAGAATATCGTTATTGCTATAAAATTAAGACCAAAAGTGAAGAAATGTTGGGCATATAAAAAGATTTTAATTTTAGTGTGATAAAAAAATAGAGTACGGGAAAGGCAGTAGCATTTTATGCTACGAAGACTAATTTTCAGTACCTATAGCAAACCAATAAAGATCACGACTCAAGAGCTAATAAAGAAAATGTAATCATAATAAATGATCAAGTGACATAACCAGGAACGATGGATGTAATGAGACGATAAACAAAAATGGAATTGCAAGAAATACGATGAAGATGATGTTAATTGGAATTTGGAATATCGCACGGTGGAATATTGTTGAGAATTTTTAAAAATGTGAACGGAACATGGTATTTCCTATCATCTTTGATAACATTCAATTTAACTCAATTATAGAACGAGTAACAATGCCATAACAGAGTTGACGAAAGAATAGAAGCATTAAAAGCCAAGTAATGATATCCAAAATAGACATGACAAGGAAGATTTACACGAAAGTATATAGATCACTATATTTATTTGTATACAAATACTTGTTTATTTGCAAAACTTACAAATTGAACAAAATAATAATAATAATTGTTTGTGTCAGCTCACGACACACGACTGGAGTTTACTCTTTACGAACGTAAAGTGTTACCATGGAAACATAAACAAGTGTTATTATACCATGGAAAACATAACGTAACTTAACGTAACGGAGAAAGTTTGATGTTACTCTCCATAAATTTTCATACCCCGGGCTTATATATTTAAATCGATTCATAAGGAATAAACTCCAACAAGGATTCTACAAAAAAAAAAGCAAAATATATGGTAAAGGAACAAAAAAAAAACACCGACAAAGAAACAAAAGAAGTTATAAAAAAATTGCACTATGAAGTGGCATGAATAGAACAAATGGACAAGTGGCATGATGCGCTTTCGAACTTATTGGCTTGTTATGTGGATAAAGAATCAGAATGGTCGATCGGTTTAAAAAAAAAAGCAGTATATTCGGCAATGGTGTCAAAGACAAAATATAGATACAAAATATTCAACATAACAAATAACATTTATAAATGGAAACGGCTATTAACACTTATGTCAATAAAGAAAAAAACTCGGTTACACAACGATAGAATTATTAACAGCGAATCATAAAGTGTCTGCTTTAGAGTGGTAACTAAAAATCCTACCTGAACAGTTGTTGATTTTCATTCATAGCATTTACGAGTTATAGCGGGGCCGAGCCTAAGATAAGATAAAGGATTGATAATTATTGCGAAGAAAAAAAGGCGATATTGCTTAGCCGTTTAAGATTAAAAGTGTTTGAGAGTTTAAAAAAAAACTGTATCACAGGGACAGAAAAAAAATTAGGCTTTGGAATATAGAAACAGGTGACAGGTGATACTAATGGAGCCGAGATAGCCAATAAAATAGAAATTTAAAAAAATGTATAGGTGATAAAGGAGAAGGTTTTTCACCGTGATACATGTGAAAGCCAATACCAAACAATGTTTAAAACCGGCCAAGTGCGAGTCGGACTCGCACACCGAGGGTTCCGTACAAACCTGTAGTAAGTTTTAAATTAATTGTTTTTTTTTAAATATTTGAGTTGATTGAATGAAAGGTAAATTGCGGTTTACGATTTATGACGTATTAAAAAAAAACTACTTACTAGATCTCGTTCAAACCAATTTTCGGTGGAAGTTTGCATGGTAATGTACAACATATATTTTTTTTAGTTTTATCATTCTCTTATTTTAGAAGTTACGGGGGGGGGGGACACACATTTTACCACTTTGGAAGTGTCTCTCGCGCAAACTATTCAGTTTAGAAAGAAATGATATTACAAACCTCAATATCATTTTTGAAGACCTATCCATAGCCCACACCTATGGGTTAGATGAAAAAAAAATTTTTGAGTTTCAGTTCTAAGTATGGGGACCCCCAAAATTTATTGTTTTTTTTCTATTTTTGTAAGAAAATCTTAATGCGGTTTACAGAATACATCTACTTACCAAGTTTCAACAGTATAGCTCTTATAGTTTCGGAAAAAAGTGGCTGTGACATACGGACGGACAGACAGACAGACAGACAGACAGACAGACATGACGAATCTATAAGGGTTCCGTTTTTGCCAAATTTGGCTACGGAACCCTAAAAAGGGTTAGCCAATAATGGCGAAGGTAACTAATAAAATAATTAAAAAGTTATTGGCAATAATAGAGGAGGTAAAAATAAAATGGTAACCCAATAGTAGATGAGGTAAAAAAATTATAGCTCATCAATAGGTAAGTAAAAAAAAAAAATAAGTATACTGAAAAGTATGCTGGATGCGCGAGCGACTTCATAAAGTGCGCTAGGACGCAACAAAAAAAAATTAAGCGTGAGCGACTATTTGATAGTGCTCGAGGATCGCTGATAAAAAAAAAAAAATTAAGCGTGAGCGACTATTTATTTGATAGTGCTCGAGGATCGCTGATAAAATAAAAAAAAATTAAGCGTGAGCAACTATATTTTGATAGGGCTCGAGGATCGCTGATAAAAAAAAAATTAAGCGTGAGCGACTATTTGATAGTGCTCGAGGATCGCTGAAAAAAAAAAAAATTAAGCGTGAGCGACTATTTGATAGTGCTCGAGGATCGCTGATAAAAGAAATAATGATACAGCGGCGTAAGCAACTTACAAAATATGTAAGTGTGCCAGAATCGCAAATAAAAAAAAAACATGAACAAAGCGTGAGCGACTATAAATTGATAGTGCGCTAGACCCGCAGATTTATAACAAATTAAAAAAAAGTGTAAGGAGCTTACTACAGTAAGTGTGCCAGTATCAAAAAAAAGTAATAAGAAAATAATCCCAAACAAATACTTATCGAACTGCATGTGGCGTGGCAGTTGTAAGCAACAAAAAAAGGGACACTCAGAATTCGAGTCATTGACCGCGCCTGAAGTATGGAAAAATAAAACAATTGTTTTTGTCTAATTTTGCTTTAATATTTTTCTGTTTACAGGTAAAAAAGAGAGGAAGCTTTGAGATCAAAGCTTGGGGCAGGAAGGCCGTGACAGCCACTGCGTACCTCCGCCACTCGATTAGAAATAGTTAACCATTAAGTCCATAGGAATAAGAACGTAGTTAAGCTAAGTAAATGTGTTAGCTAGACTTAAGTCCTTTTGTTGGTCGACCAAATTATGTAATGTGCCCCTATAATAAGGTAGACTAAGAGAACAGTCTCGATTAGAGAGCTTGTGAGCAAAGACGTGATGTTTCATTTAAATCCTGAATTAATTAACCCCTTCTATGATACCTTTTGCTATCACATGCATTATATATACAGATAACACATCACATAGTCATAGGAGTTTCGCTATCTCCAATATATTCGCTAACACTATAGTAGTTTTTTTTGTTGAGAATTGTGAAAATCACTCTTTTGAACTTTGTTATTGGTAGCTTTCTGTAGCATTCTGGTAACTTATTAAATAAGGATATTGCCATACAGTAAGAGTTTTTAGAGAACAGAGCCAACCTTCTCGATGGGACCCAAAGTTGGTATTGTGGTATTTATTGTGTTGTATAAAGTATAGATTAAAGTATAGTATTTACTACTACTAAAATCAACAATCATACTAATATTATAAATGCGAAAGTGTGTTTGTTTGTTTGTTGATTTGTCCTTCAATCACGCCGCAACGGGACAACGAATCGACATGATTTTGGCATGGACATAGTTGAGGATCTGGAGAGTGATATAGGCTAATATTTATCCCGGAAAATTAAGGAGTTCCCGCGGGCATCGAAAAAACTAAAACCACGCGGACGAAGTCGCGGGCATCAGCTAGTAACAAATAATTTCCTCTCCAGGTCCTCAACTATACCCATGCCAAAATCACGTCAATCCGTTGCTCCGTTGTGGTGTGATTGAAGGACAACCCAACAAACAACAAACAAACACACTTTCACATATTTTATAATATTTAAAAAAAAATCATTTATTTCGATCATACAGATCATAAATATTGTTAGTAAGATAAGAACACACACACAATAACCTAATGTTAGTAAACCTAAAACTACCTAATCCTAAAACCTTATCTAAGACAGCCTCGATTTGTCAGCACGTGCACCATATGACAATGGTTCAGGTACTGACAATCAAACCTGTCAGAAAATGCTCTCAGGATGCCATTGGAGCTAGCCCGAACCCTGCGCACCAGGGATGTGTACCGTTTGCGCATAGTAGTGTAGAAGCAATCCACACGCGCATCGGCAAACATCCCCGACGCACTACAGTATCTAGGCAGACCCATTAGCATCCTGAATGCATTATTATACTGTACACGCAGGCAAAGGCGGCTCGCTCAAAGGAGCGCTGGTGCAGTGAACTCCCACAAAATTTAAAAAAATACATAGGTACTAGGTAGGTATAATAATCAAATAAACTTTGCTATAAACGTTATAAATATTTTTATATAAATCTATTCCCATTGTCATTTTAATCATGAATATCCATAAGTACCTACCTACCTACTTTACTACATAATTCATCAATCAACACATGGTATTTTTGTTATGTGGAGCGCTTAGAACAACGCTCCTATAGACGAAAGTTTAGTACAACGTTCTTATTGAAATGTAATGAGAGTAAAAGAGAGCATTCGATGCGAGCGGCGCGTGAGACAAAAGATTTGTATGAGAAGTTTGGTAAATATGGAGCGGCGCTCCTGACACGAAGTACGCATGCGCGATATTACCCGACTAAATGAGATGGCCTGTTGTCACGAAGAAAGAGTTAAAACTCGCGAGTATTTTTTTTATTCGTATTATATGCCGGTAAGATGTAAACAAAACACAAAATACGAAAGTAAATTTATTTTGATTTCTTCGCGAGTGCGTCGGATCATTGTACAGTGGCTGGAAAATCTGTAGGTATTGTTGTTTTAAATAGTGTACTTATTGTGTTGTGTATTTATGTGAAAAAGACTGTGATTTATGTAAATAGTGTAGGCGGTTAAAATGGAACAATATAACGTATGGACTTCATTTACAAATAATTGGTAAGCATTTTTTTTTTAGTGAACTCCCAATATGATCTTTCACGAGCCGCCTCTGCACGCAGGGCGCTGTACTGTTTCTGCGTGTAGTCGATCCACAGGCTGCTCGTGTAGAATGAAGTGAAGTAAGCTCTGAAGAGCGTTACTTTAACAGAGGCGGAGCAACGAGCAAACCTGCGTGCGATCATGTTCGCCCTAAGTCCTAACAGACAACGCCCTGCGCTCTCTCTATATCAGCATCATCTTTCAGGTCAAAGGATACCACATGACCAAGATATTTAAACTGAAACACCCTTTTTAACGGGGTACCGTAAAGCCTAATGGGTGGTACAGTTGCGGGCAAGGATTTTCCCTTGGCCTGAAAGACCATGTATTCGCTTTTCTTGACGTTATAAGCCAAACCGTGACTGTGAGCATAATTTTCACATATGCTTAATAGTTTTGCTAAGCCACAAACATGTACTCAGCAACATAAATAATTAAGTACATAAAGCATTAGTTAAGTAGTATGATGTTTTATAGTGTTGATTTTTTTTGCCAAACTATTTTCCTTAACATTATTTTTGTTCAAAAAATGAACATGACACTTGATCTGTGTGAAAATATTTCATCTGCCCCGTTAAGCGAATACGCAGATGGGACCAAGCCACGCATTCATGGCCAAACTGTTCAACCGATTTTGATCAAATTTAGTACAGAAATAGATTTTATTCCAGGGAAGGACATAGGTTTTAGGCTACTTTTTATACGAATCGAAAAAACTTAATCCTCGCGGACAAATTCCCGGACAAGACCTAGTTCATTATAAATTAGTCTTCCTCCAAAACTGAGAGATTGAAAACCCTGATTAGAACAAAAGTATAAGACGGATAAGATATATATGCAACAAACCAAAAACTACTTGTCAAACTCAAATAATTAGTGAGATATCACTGACCAACATAACGTGTAACTCAAATAATCAAAAATATACCGAGAAAACGGCAAAGTTAAGTTTGTAAACGTGGTGACATTAACCCAACCGTTAGGTTAGGGCGAGTTAGGTTAGGGCGAGTTAGGTTAGGGCGAGTTAGGTTAGGGCGAGTTAGGTTAGGGCGAGTTAGGTTAGGGCGAGTTAGGTTAGGGCGAGTTAGGTTAGGGCGAGTTAGGTTAGGGCGAGTTAGGTTAGGGCGAGTTAGGTTAGGGCGAGTTAGGTTAGGGCGAGTTAGGTTAGGGCGAGTTAGGTTAGGGCGAGTTAGGTTAGGGCGAGTTAGGTTAGGGCGAGTTAGGTTAGGGCGAGTTAGGTTAGGGCGAGTTAGGTTAGGGCGAGTTAGGTTAGGGCGAGTTAGGTTAGGGCGAGTTAGGTTAGGGCGAGTTAGGTTAGGGCGAGTTAGGTTAGGGCGAGTTAGGTTAGGGCGAGTTAGGTTAGGGCGAGTTAGGTTAGGGCGAGTTAGGTTAGGGCGAGTTAGGTTAGGGCGAGTTAGGTTAGGGCGAGTTAGGTTAGGGCGAGTTAGGTTAGGGCGAGTTAGGTTAGGGCGAGTTAGGTTAGGTTAGGTTAGGTTAGGTTAGGTTAGGTTGGGGTGTGGGCCAGGTAACCTCCTAGTGTGCTTGGGCGCTGCTAGTCCTGTTGGATACGTCCGGAGGGAAGGGCAGTGCTTGGGACGGTGCACCCCGGTAACATGGTTAACAATTTCTCTTTATGGGATATTGTTAGCCATGGCTAATAACCTGGCGGGGGGAGGGGGGGGTTCTCCGCGTGTCCCTCTGAATAGCTGAGGGCACAGTGGAGATACCCAGGAGGGTGGACGGGCGATGACGCCCAGAAGAGGCCAGGGGGCCCTGAGAGGAAGAAAACCTCTTTAAAAAATAACCGAAACGGGCGGGAACGCCAAGGAGTGGCCGGGAGCGGCCCTGAGAGGAAGAAAACCTCTTTAAAAAATAACCGAAGCGGGCGGGAACGCCATGGAGTGGCCGGGAGCGGCTCGAAGAGGAAGAAAACCTCTTTAAAAAATAACCGAAGCGGGCGGGAACGCCCAACCCAATCTCAAGGTTGACGTCTGCCGAGGGGATGAGTGGCTGATGGGTATTCAGTCGTTAGGGCGTCACACTGGGGGGGAAATGGGGTTTAAAAATAATCATGGAAAAAGCGTCGTATGAATATTCTACCCGGGAGGGTCCCGCTAGCGGGGAATCCCTTGGTGTTCCGGACAGCCGGAACATCGGCCCTATCGTATACGGGAGGGCCAACCGTCGCTTATTGGGGGTAGGTCAAAATAATGGAATGTGTAGGGAAGAAGATGGCAATGTGCATGGGGGCTGTGTAGATCTAGTGAGTGAGGATGGGAAGGAGATGGAGGTAGTAGATGTGAGAGGAGAAATGGGGTCCGTGAGACTGGGAGAAGAAGCGGCGATGCCACCACCCAGCACGGCCGTGGGGTGCAGGTCCAGATCGGGCTCTGAGTCCTCCGCGTCCGTGTCGGGTGCTGGACGCCTGTGGCAGACGCAGGGAGTTAAAAGGCTGCGTCGCAACGAGGATATTTCGGTGTCAACCGATGAAGAGATGTCAGAGACACCGAAGACTAGCAGCAAGGGTCGTGCCATGTCTGTTAGGAAGAATGTTGGGTCTGCTAAGGCCAAATCGGAGCTGATGCGGAGAAGGCGCCTGGAGGCTTCTCAAAAGGCAGAGGAGGAGATCCTGAGGGACAGCCTGGTTGCCCAATATCGCAAAGAGCAGTTAATGTCTGACCAATCGGGTTCGGACTCAGTTAAGACCGAGCCAGCAGTAGAAAAAACTGTGGCCCAGATTAAAGAGCAGGTGGCCCAAGGAGTGGATACAATTACCAAAGTGGCCACAAAGTCTGGTAATTTGAAGGGAACATTTGTGCGCGCCCTAAAGGACGCCGCGGATTCTATCAAGGAGGCCGTCGAAGTTCTAAGTGCGCGCACAATCTCGGAAGAGACGCAGCAACTGCAGGCAGATAACACGCGCCTGCAGGCCGAAATGACGAGCCTACGGAAAGAGCTAGCCGATTTAAAAAGAGAAATGGAGAGCGCGCGAAAGCAGGGTCCAGCGCCCTCTTCCAAGGCTGCGACTGAGGAGCTTCCTTCTGTGCCGAAGCCTCCTCGGGCAGGGGAGAGGAGCAAGCGTGCTGAGCGTGCCAAGGGGGATCCGGCTGGAGGAGATCCGTCCCCAATGGAGGAGATCTGTCGCACGGTGATGGTACAGGTTGGAGAAATGTTGAATGCCCGCCTGGCCTCCTTCGAGGACAGACTCCTTCCGGAGAGACAGCTCCGTCCCCCACTGGCGGCGGATGGGAAGAGAAGGACGGCAGCTGCGGCTGCGGCTGCGCCAGCTGATAATTCCGCTCCGAAGGAAACGCCGGTTCCCAATCGGCCCGCAAAGGAGACGCATCCTGCCGAAGAAATGCGCCCTGCGCCCCCCACTTCATCCCCCCGAAATCCTCCGAATGAGGCTGGTTGGGAGAAAGTCAGAGGGAGGAAGAAGAAGAGGAAAAAGAAGAGGCAATCCGGCCCACAAAATTGTGAAACGCCGTTCCGCCAACGAGAGGAGCAGCAGGTGCGTCCGCAGGCGCAGCCTTCGAAAAAGAAGTCACGGAAGCTGCGACCCCCTCGTACTGCAGCAGTGGTCATAACACTGCAGCCGGGGGCTGAGGAGAAAGGCGCTACTTATAGCAAGGTGATAGAGGAGGCGAAGAAAAAGATCTCGCTATCCGAACTGGGCATTGCCGCGGTGCGGTTCAAAGTGGCAGCATCTGGAGGTCGGATTTTGGAGCTCCCGGCAGCACTGGGTGGAGAAAAAGCGGATTCCCTGGCCCAGAAGATCAAAGAGGCAGTAGGCGGAGAGTTTGTGCGAGTCTCCAGGCCCACCAAATGCGTTGACATTCGTGTTTCGGGCCTGGATGACTCCGTTACCAGTGATGAAGTGGTGGCAGCAGTGGTGCGTATTGGAGATTGCTCTGCTGACCAGGTGCGTGCCGGGGAGGTCACCCGCAATTTCTCGGGCCTTGGAACAGTGTGGTTGCGCTGCCCAGTTGCAATCGCAAAAAAGGTGATTGCGGGCGGCAGACTTATGGTGGGCTGGGTTTCGGCCCATGTTAAGCTGTTAGACGAGCGGCCCCAACGGTGTTACCGATGCCTTGAAAGAGGACACTTTAGGGTGAACTGCACCGCTGAGACTGACCGCAGCGACACTTGCTATCGCTGCGGAAATGTTGGTCATAAGGCCAAGGGCTGCTCTGCTGCGCCTCACTGCACTGTATGTGCTGCGGCTGGAAGACAAGCGGATCATCGGGGGGGCAGTGGTGCTTGTAATCAGCCCAGAAAAGCCAATAAAAAGAAGAGTGGCAAAGCTGACGATGGCCCCCGGGTCTCCTCGCAGTCTGCCGGCCCGACGACGAGTGCTCAGGCTGAGGAAGTTCCGATGGCTTTTGGGTAATAAATGGCCCTCAGATTTCTGCAGGCGAATATTAACCACTCCGCAAGAGCCCAGGATCTTTTGTTCCAAAGCATGGCGGAGTGGTCGATACACGTGGCCGTGGTCGCTGAACCATATTACATCCCATCTGGTAACGATTGGGTGGGAGACAATGACGGCTTGGTGGCCATCACGACGCGGATCTCGGCTGGGTCTCCTGTCTTAGATCGTATCGTGAAGGGCCGTGGTTTCATCTCAGCTCGTGTGGGAAACGTTACGGTGATCGGCGTCTATTTCTCGCCCAACCGCACCCTAGTGGATTTTGAAGCGTTCCTGGCAGAGCTCGGGGCCCTACTTGACAGGAATCGCTCGGACAAAGTGCTCGTCGCTGGGGATCTCAACGCCAAATCTACGGCGTGGGGATCCCCGGCGACTGATGCGCGTGGCGAGGAGCTTGTGGAATGGGCAGACTCGAGAGGGCTGGCTGTGGTGAACCGGGGATCGGAAAACACGTGCGTTCGACAACAAGGTGGCTCCATAGTTGATGTCACCTTTGCTGATGCTGCCCTGGCGCGTCGTGTCCGTGGTTGGGAGGTACTGGTAGATGAGGAGACGCTCTCAGATCACAGATACATTCGATTCGAAGTCTCCCCATCTGTAACATCTATGAGTGTTCCGAGACGACCCTCGCGCGTTAACAGTCCTCGCTGGTCTTTAAAGCGCCTAAACAAGGAAGTTCTGTACGAGGCGGCATTGGTCCAGGCATGGGTGACTGCGTCTGAGGGCCCGGTCCAGGTAGAGCAGGAAGCCGAATCGTTTGGCGAAGCCATGATGCAAATCTGCGACGCATCCATGCCACGAGTCGGTCCCCACCCTCCAAAACGTGCAGTGTATTGGTGGTCAATGGAAATAGTACAGCTACGAAAATCCTGCGTAGCAGCTAGACGCCAGTATCAGCGGAGCCGTCGCCGCCTAGTACGGGATGAGCTGGAAGAGACACGCCTCTACGCTCTGTACAGAGAAGCAGTCGTATCCCTACAGGTAGCAATTGGGAATGCGAAAGATCTGGCGGAGGAGGAGTTGTTGGAGAGTCTCAATGCGGACCCCTGGGGGCGGCCATATAAAATGGTGAGACAAAAGCTACGCCCCTGGGCACCGCCCCTTACTCAAACTCTGGAGCCGCAGCAGCTGGAGTCGGTGGTGGATTCGCTGTTCCCACGCAGGACCAGCCAGGAGCCTCCGCATATGGCTACTGATAGAGAGGACATACCCTATCCTGACGTGCCCGAAGTCACCGAAGGCGAATTTCAGGCTGCAGTGCTGCGGCTCCGAGCCAAAAACACTGCTCCGGGTCCAGACGGAATACACGGGCGCGCACTGGCATTGGCTTTAGGTCCACTGGAGCCCCGTCTAAGGGGACTGTTTAACACTTGCCTGGAGCAGGGTCAGTTTCCACGTCGCTGGAAGACGGGGAAACTGGTCCTGCTACGCAAGGAGGGACGCCCGGTGGATTCACCATCAGCATATCGACCCATCGTCCTATTAGACGAGGTAGGAAAACTCTTCGAGCGTGTGGTTGCAGAAAGAATAGTCCGCCATCTGGAAGAAACAGGTCCGGGTCTGAGCGATCATCAGTTTGGTTTCCGCCGGGGCAGGTCCACCATCGATGCTATTGCTCGAGTGAGGACTCTGGCGGATGAGGCGGTGTCCCAGGGAGAAGTCATTTTGGCGGTGTCCCTTGATATCGCCAACGCTTTTAACACCTTGCCCTGGGACAGTATCAAGCAGGCGCTAAGATACCATGAGATTCCAGTCTATCTGAAGCGAATCGTGGAGGCCTACCTTTCCGACCGGGCTGTCGGTTATCCAACGCATGACGGGAGTTGGGTGCGCAGAGAGGTGTCGTGCGGTGTTCCACAGGGGTCCGTTTTAGGGCCACTTCTGTGGAACATCGGATACGACTGGGTACTGCGGGAGGCCAACATGCGGGGTGTCGACGTGACCTGCTACGCGGATGACACGCTCGTCACGGCCCGTGGGAAGAACTTCAGGGAAGCACAAGTCCTAGCTACGGCGGGAGTGGCCCAAGTTGTGGCAAGGATCCGTAGGCTGGGGCTTGCAGTCGCCCTCAACAAATCGGAGGCCTTATGCTTTCACGGCCCAAGAAGGGCACCTCCAACGGGTGAAAGTCTCACCGTGGGTGGAGTTTCCATCGCTGTCGAGTCGACGATGAAATACCTAGGACTCGTCCTCGACAGTCGATGGAAATTTGAGGAGCATTTTCGGCGCTTGGCACCCAAACTCATCCGGGCCGCCGGGGCTTTGGGACGACTCCTCCCGAACGTAGGTGGGCCAAGAGCCAGCTGTCGCCGCCTGTACACAGGGGTGGTGCGCTCGATGGCACTCTATGGGGCGCCAATATGGGTGGATGCTCTGAACGCCCGCAATCAGACCCTGCTGCGGAGGCCGCAGCGGGTGATGGCGATCAGAGTAATACGCGGATATCGCACCATCTCCTGCGAGGCAGCGTGTGCTTTGGCCGGGACTCCTCCTTGGGACCTGGATGCGGAGGTATTAGCGGAGCTGCATCAAGAAAGGTTAGATGCCCGCTCACGGGGGGAATACTTCACCTCCGCGGAAATCGCAGGGTGGCGGCAAACTGCGCAGGCCGAGCTCCTCCAACAATGGAGGGGGAGGCTCGCGTCACCCAGTGCAGGTCACTTGACCGTGGAGGCGATCCAGCCCGTTCTCCAAGAATGGGTTGAGAGACCGCACGGTGAACTCACCTTCCATCTTGTGCAGGTCCTTTCGGGGCACGGTTGCTTCGGAAGGTACCTGTGCAGGATTGCGGGTAGAGAGCCCACGGAGGAGTGCCATGAATGTGGTGGTGCTGTGGACACGGCACAGCACACTCTGGCTGAGTGCGCAGCGTGGGCGGAGCCACGAGAGGCACTCGTTGAGGTGGTGGGGCGGGACCTCTCGCTTCCGGCTGTGGTGAGAGCAATGGTGGGAAGCGGGATCTCCTGGAACGCGATGGATTCCTTCTGCGAGAGCGTAATGTCGCAGAAAGAGTCAGCGGAGCGGATGAGAGAGGACGACGTGGGCTCTCATCCCATCCGACGTAGAAGAGGCGGCCGCAGGCGTGCTGCCCATGATCGCCGCCTGCCCCCATGAGAAGGGCTTCCGAGCGACAGACACGGGGAATCTGTCGCTCATTAGGAAAATGGTCCTCGAGTCGGGAGGCACACGTTGGTGTTCCTGATGTGCCTCAGTCGGTGAGAAGGGAATATTGAAGTCCCGCGGAGAAGGGTCGATCAGACGACGCTGGTGGCTGGGTTGCGCGAATTCCTCGGTCCCTATTCAGCCAAGGCGTTGGGAGGAACACCGTGGGGTTTTAGTCGGTAAGAGTCCGACATAACCTTTGCATTTCCCCAGATGCGAAGGTATCCATGAGGATTTCCCCACGAAAAAAAAAAAAAAAAAAAAAAAGGTTAGGTTAGGTTAGGTTAGGTTAGGTTAGGTTAGGTTAGGTTAGGTTAGGTTAGGTTAGGTTAGGTTAGGTTAGGTTAGGTTAGGTTAGGTTAGGTTAGGTTAGGTTAGGTTAGGTTAGGTTAGGTTAGGTTAGGTTAGGTTAGGTTAGGTTAGGTTAGGTTAGGTTTTTTTTTTTTTTTTTTAAATAATACCTCTTTCTTCAAGAGATGCCAGGGTTCCTCCGATGTGGCGGTCGGAGACGTTTTTTGGCTTTATTTTAATTTGTGTACAGTTAAGTTTTAATTAAGTTTAATTTAGTTTAATTTAATTTTTTTTTTTTTTTTTTGAATATTAAGATATTAAGTTATTAAGGTTATTAATTATATTAATATGATATTAATTTACTTTATGCTTTATATTTATTTCAGCAGCTACATTTTTTGTTGCGATAAAAAAAAAGAGCAGAACGCGCGTGATTTCTACACATGTTAGATTTTATATTCTATAATATAAATAAAACACTGTGTCTGTATTACCGAGTTCTGTTCCTTTCTATCGCTGTTTTTGCAATTCTAATAGCAAATTTTAAAAAGGGGGTTCTTGTTGTGTCGTTTTGTAACATGGCGGCTAGGGATTCCCTACACAGACTCATTTGTGTTTCCTGTTGCAGGTCCTCTCGCGCTTTGCTGTGCTGCGGACACTCAACTAACATGTGTAGGATTGTTTCATCACAGTCTGGGTCGCAAACACAGCTTGGGTCGTCTTTACATTTGAATCTGTGCAGGTACTCCGCAAAGCCACCATGTCCTGTCAATATTTGAACCATCACAGGTGTTAAGGATATTCTTTTAACAATTTTATATGCTTGAACAGCTGATGGCAGAAAGGCTTTTGTAACTGAAGCTGTCTGTCCGTTTGTATACCGTTCATTCCATCTGTCAAGGGTTTCTTGCCTTATGCTCCTCTTGACAAATGAGATTGGGCATTTGTCATAGTTTGACTTTGTTTTCAATTTCAGAACAGCTTCCTTGGCCAAGAAGTCGGCCCTTTCGTTCCCTTCAACTCCCGCATGAGCACGAATCCAGAAGAAGTGGATCGTCTTACTCTTTGCTTTCAAGAGACGCAAGTTTCTTTTCACAGCAAAGGCCAACGGGTGGAAAGTCTCGGTGCCCCCGAGCATTTCAAGCGCCGACCTGGAGTCACTGAAGACATTCACAGTGCCTTCCTCAATCTTCAAGGCGATCTCTGTTGCTTGGAGCAGTGCGTGCATCTCTGCCTGGAAGATGGTACAAAACGGTTCAAGGCGGAACTTTTTGTGTTGTGTCTCCACTCCGTCGCGCCAACATGAAAGAGCTGCACCCACGCCCTTTTCCATCTTACTACCGTCTGTGAATATCCTCATACCCGTTATTCCGTGTTCAGCTACTGTTTCCGGCTCTAAATCCTCTAGGCACCGAAACTTCACTCCCACCTCCTCAGATGGATGCGGAGCATCCAGAAAACATATCTTCTGCTCTACCTCTCTGCCTCTTAGTATTGTCTGAGGTCTTCCCCTTTTTGCTTTGTAGAGTTTGGCTGCTTCTTGTACTCTCATATCCAGTGGAATGAGACCGGCCATTATTAGTGCTGCATTTAATGACACCGTGCGGTATGATTTGCAAATTTTTTGGGCAAAACCTCTTTGGACCGTATTTAAGAGTTTTTGTGTCATTATTTTCTCCGTGGCCGGTGCCCACACACTGGACGCGTACATTATGATAGGCTCGATGACCGCCACATAAATGGTTCCGATGGTCTCGGTGTTCAGTCCCCAGTTTATCTTTGCACATCGTGCCAGTGATTTATAAATGTTGGTGGCTTTTTTGCATACTTGTTTTATATGGTTATTAAAAGAAAGTTTATTATCCACCAACAGACCTAATATTTTAATTTCGTCGACCACTTCGATTTGTGCACTGCCCATGTGTATGCGTGGAGTGTCATATTTGAGTTTTTTTGTTACAACCATTGCGCTGGTTTTGTGTGGCGCAAATTTCATCTTGTTTGAGAGACCCCACTCATACACATGATGCAGTACATTTTCAATCTGCTCCTCCATTTCCGTGACCTTGAACCCCGAGAACACCAGAACAACATCGTCGGCAAATGCTTGGCAGTAAACGTTTTTAGCTGTTATTTGATCCAGTAATGGGTCAAGAAGTATGTTCCAAAATGTTGGACCACTTATTGACCCTTGCACGCAGCCCTTAGTTGTTGAGACAACACACTCCTTCCCCGCATATCTTACACACACTTGCCTGTCTCTGAGATAGCTGTGAGCTAACTTCTGTAGATTGAGAGGGCATCTCTTTTCTGCTAATCTACACTTGATTGCCGGCCACCAGGCACTGTCAAATGCCCCCTCAATATCCAGAGACACCACGATGCTGATCTTCTTGGATGAGATATTCTCGCGCAAATGCTGAACAAGATCGTACAAGGCATCCTCTGTAGATCTTTGTGGGACAAAACCATATTGCCTGGTATTAAGGTTTGGAAGTAGGTGCCAACGAATCCGCTTTATTATCATCTTTTCCAATATTTTTCCGAGGACCGGTAGCAGTCCTATGGGCCTGTATGACTTTGGCTTGGTGTAGTCGTCTTTACCTGGCTTCCGTAGGACTACCACCGTGGCCTCCTTCCATATTATTGGGAAATATGATAGGGCAAGACACTCATTCGCAAATCCCAGGAATACTTGTTTGTCCACTTCAATCGCGGCCAAGCATATATCCGCTGTTAACCCATCCGCTCCAGGTGCCTTTTTAGGGTTAAAGCTCTTTGCCGCCTGAATTAGTTCGTCCATTGTAAAGGGTGGATCCTGTACGTCCTCTTGCTCAGTCTGTATCCACTGTTCAGCCATTCGTCGGGTTTCTGTGTGGTGTGGGTCGTCCTCAGCTGTCAAATCTTGTGGAAAGAATGTTCTGGCCAAAAGCTGGACCGAGTCGCTGGCACTCAAAGCTACTCCATTCTCAATTAGGGGTTGGTCTTCATATTTCTTAGAGGTTCTTCTTATGACTCTATATATCCCATCCCATAGGCTTTCTCGATCCTGAGTGCTGCAGAACTCTTTCCAGCTTTCAGTTTGTGCCTTCATTGCTTCTAATTCATATCTTCTTTTTGCTTGCAGGTATTCGTCTACTACATGCTGCCGTCGGGTTGGAGCCGCGCATGAGACCCTTCTCTTTTTCGTCATCGCTTCTCTCTTCAGAGCTTCGAGTTCTTCTGTCCACCAAGGTAAGTCAAATTTTGATTTTCCTTTTAAGATAGGAATCGCTTCGCGACAGGCTTTATCTATGCTGTGTATATATTTGTTTATCATCTCCTCCATACTTGTCGCCGTTTTAATCATTTTAATTTCTGCGACGTTTATTTTGTTAGAAGCGAGTTCCTTTTCTAGAACTTCCTTAAATTTTTTCCAGTTTGCTTTCCTTGTGTTGAACTTCCTTGTAGTTTTCAAAGGTCTGTTACCAGTGGAGTTTTTGAGCTGTATGGAGAATGTGATTGCGTTGTGATCAGAGCTTGTTAGGCCTTGGTCGACTTCCCAATCCCTCACTAATCCAAACAGCCCCTGACTGCATGCTGTGACATCCACTATGCTTTTACAGGCCAACCCATTCCTGACGGTAAAAAAGGTAGGTACCGTACCTTCGTTTAGTATGTGCATCTCCATCTCCTCGATTGCACCCATGAACACCTCTCCTCTATGATCTTCATACTCGCTTCCCCACCATGTGCTCCATGCATTCGTGTCTCCACCTATGATCAACTTTTGTGGGCCCAGTTTGTCTCTAATCATTTGCACATGGTCGAGATAGGGTTCAATGGGCAGGCTATCTTCAAAGTAGATGGAGATGACACATATTGTCCAGGTGTGTGTCTTCAGGGTTGCCACTGCGATGTTTTCCGTGGTGAGTGTTGGGTGTTCAAGCACTTCAATATCATCGTTCAGGACAATCACAGCGGCTTTTACTGGCTTTGCTCTATTATTAGATTTTTGTACGACCCTGTATCCTTTTGCCTGTGCCAGCTCTCCCTCTGAGCCCACATAAGGCTCCTGCACCATGGCAAAGCAGACATTCCGTTTTTGCGACTCCAGAAGGAGCTCCTTCGTTGCCAGCTTTGCACGCTGCAAGTTTGCCTGGATCACTCGACACATGTTTTCTTCGGCCTTTTGAGATTCCACCTGTGTTACATCCTGGGCGCCCTTAGCAGTACGCCACCCTCGACCTGGCCAGAGCGTCCCACTTCTTCCGGATCGGGCAGCTTTCGTCGAAGCTATTATGGTCCGTCCGGTCCAGTCGGGCGCTCTGGCAGTTACTGCACGTGGGTCTGTCACCTGCCTTCCACGCTGGACACGCACTACGCAGATGTGAGCCTGCGCAGTGGCTGCAGGTGTCCATTGACTCTTGACACGTCTTCCGACCGTGACCGTAGCCCAGACACCTGGAGCACGTGACCAGCGGAGACTGGTCTTTGACACCCACGCGCTGGAGGTCGATGTGGACCTTGCCTATATCTGTAAGCCGTTGCCATACCGGCGGCGACACCTGCAGGACCACGTGGCATTCGAGTGGGTTCCTTGCCTTTCTTCGGAATCTCACACTCGCCCTGTAGTCCACCTCAGGTATCGCCCCCAGTATGTGCTCATTTTGGCTTTTAAGGGCCCCCAGAATGTCCTCATCCTTATTGCTGCTCAAGACTCCGTACATTATGACTAGTGGGTCCCTATTTGCCTTCTCCTCAACAAGGAGTGTCGGGCTGTCAGATTTTAATCTTTCTGTCACTTTGGCCAGCTCTTCGCGATTCTGGCAGCCCAACACTACCTTTTGGTCCCTGGCCTTCCTCAGTCTGTCCACTCGTATGCCCGATGTCTTCGCGTTGACAGCGGTTCGGATTTTATTTATGACGTCCTCGCTAGTGTCGTGGGCGTCCACCGACGACACGAGCAACGAATGGACCGACTGGGGCTTTTGCAATGGGGGCTCAAAGGTTCTCTTGGTCGCAGCCATTGCCGCATATGAAATGCCGTCTTGGACTCTGGTTAAATTAAGTTCCTCTTTCAATTGTGCAATTTGGTTTTTTACAGCATCCATACCCGACGCGGCCGCGACCACAAGCTCCTTGTGCTGCTTTAGCTCGGACATCACGTCCCTGGCGAAGTCAGCGGTGACAGACTGGTCGGCGGGGGACGACGCCCTAGAGCTCAACCTCAACGCTATAGTATACATGCTGCTGAGGCACTCTATGACGGTCTCCTTAATAGTGGCCCTAATATTCCCAGACTGTTCAAGTTGTAATTTGGCTTCCTGGAACAACTGGTTAGCGACGCTACCCAGTTCCTCCAGGGGGCTCTCTGACGCTGACCTCACCAGGGGTGCGATGTCGATTTGAGCAACCGTGTCCTTCTTGGCAATTTTCTTTTTTAGGCTCTCGGCCTCTACGTGTTTAAGTGTTATGTTTGCAGCGTTCACTGGTTTGGGTTCAGGTTTCGTGATTTTAGACATTCTGGAATAATAAACCTCGGCAAAGGGTGACGAAGATTAAATATACTATTTTATACAACACTATACTTATGTCAACACAAGATTATGTCTATCTAATAACTAAGTAAATGTAATAACTGGATAGTGTAGATAGCTAACCAGTTGTCAGGTACAGTAAATAATGATAATAATCAATAATATTCTGGGTTGTGTATAGAGCAACCCAGTCGTCGATTACTATTAAATTAAATATAGTAAGTAGGGTTTATAATAACTAAATAACTAATAATAACTACTTAAAAATTTTCTGGGAGTGTATAGGCTCCCGGTCAACAATAGAAGAGTGGTGAGAAAGTGTATGGAGCTCTCCTCACCGTCAAAACAAATTTGCACTCGCAGATTGTCGATTTTTGGGTTTTAAAATTTGCCGGCTCTCCCTATGGGACTGCTCCCTGCCACCTGTATAACGACAAATGGGCGGGTGGGTGGTCCCGTTTCGCGCGTTTTTCTTAGCGGAAAATCGCGGAAAACCGCTGGAAATCGGCCGCGCGCACGAATGCTCGCTCGCGGGCTCTGCCTGGGCCGGGAAAAGTCGGAAATTTGAGAAAATTTGGTAATTTAAAATTTAGCCGAAATTTTTCTATGTCCAAATTTGGAAAAAATTTAATTTTTGTTTTTCTGTTGCAGGTCGACGGAGCCGGTGAAAAGCGACGCCCTGCGAAAATTTCACGCGAAAAATGTTGAAAATCGAGCGACGGCGCGAGATTTTCCTAAGTTTTCGTGTACCGATCGATGTTTTTGTATGGGGAACGCGAGGTATAAGGTAACCTCGGTGTCGAAATTTTCTAAGTCAATGACCACGTAAAAACGCGTTTTTCTTAGCGGAAAATCGCGGAAAACCGCTGGAAATCGGCCGCGCGCACGAATGCTCGCTCGCGGGCTCTGCCTGGGCCGGGAAAAGTCGGAAATTTGAGAAAATTTGGTAATTTAAAATTTAGCCGAAATTTTTCTATGTCCAAATTTGGAAAAAATTTAATTTTTGTTTTTCTGTTGCAGGTCGACGGAGCCGGTGAAAAGCGACGCCCTGCGAAAATTTCACGCGAAAAATGTTGAAAATCGAGCGACGGCGCGAGATTTTCCTAAGTTTTCGTGTACCGATCGATGTTTTTGTATGGGGAACGCGAGGTATAAGGTAACCTCGGTGTCGAAATTTTCTAAGTCAATGACCACGTAAAAACGCGTTTTTCTTAGCGGAAAATCGCGGAAAACCGCTGGAAATCGGCCGCGCGCACGAATGCTCGCTCGCGGGCTCTGCCTGGGCCGGGAAAAGTCGGAAATTTGAGAAAATTTGGTAATTTAAAATTTAGCCGAAATTTTTCTATGTCCAAATTTGGAAAAAATTTAATTTTTGTTTTTCTGTTGCAGGTCGACGGAGCCGGTGAAAAGCGACGCCCTGCGAAAATTTCACGCGAAAAATGTTGAAAATCGAGCGACGGCGCGAGATTTTCCTAAGTTTTCGTGTACCGATCGATGTTTTTGTATGGGGAACGCGAGGTATAAGGTAACCTCGGTGTCGAAATTTTCTAAGTCAATGACCACGTAAAAACGCGTTTTTCTTAGCGGAAAATCGCGGAAAACCGCTGGAAATCGGCCGCGCGCACGAATGCTCGCTCGCGGGCTCTGCCTGGGCCGGGAAAAGTCGGAAATTTGAGAAAATTTGGTAATTTAAAATTTAGCCGAAATTTTTCTATGTCCAAATTTGGAAAAAATTTAATTTTTGTTTTTCTGTTGCAGGTCGACGGAGCCGGTGAAAAGCGACGCCCTGCGAAAATTTCACGCGAAAAATGTTGAAAATCGAGCGACGGCGCGAGATTTTCCTAAGTTTTCGTGTACCGATCGATGTTTTTGTATGGGGAACGCGAGGTATAAGGTAACCTCGGTGTCGAAATTTTCTAAGTCAATGACCACGTAAAAACGCGTTTTTCTTAGCGGAAAATCGCGGAAAACCGCTGGAAATCGGCCGCGCGCACGAATGCTCGCTCGCGGGCTCTGCCTGGGCCGGGAAAAGTCGGAAATTTGAGAAAATTTGGTAATTTAAAATTTAGCCGAAATTTTTCTATGTCCAAATTTGGAAAAAATTTAATTTTTGTTTTTCTGTTGCAGGTCGACGGAGCCGGTGAAAAGCGACGCCCTGCGAAAATTTCACGCGAAAAATGTTGAAAATCGAGCGACGGCGCGAGATTTTCCTAAGTTTTCGTGTACCGATCGATGTTTTTGTATGGGGAACGCGAGGTATAAGGTAACCTCGGTGTCGAAATTTTCTAAGTCAATGACCACGTAAAAACGCGTTTTTCTTAGCGGAAAATCGCGGAAAACCGCTGGAAATCGGCCGCGCGCACGAATGCTCGCTCGCGGGCTCTGCCTGGGCCGGGAAAAGTCGGAAATTTGAGAAAATTTGGTAATTTAAAATTTAGCCGAAATTTTTCTATGTCCAAATTTGGAAAAAATTTAATTTTTGTTTTTCTGTTGCAGGTCGACGGAGCCGGTGAAAAGCGACGCCCTGCGAAAATTTCACGCGAAAAATGTTGAAAATCGAGCGACGGCGCGAGATTTTCCTAAGTTTTCGTGTACCGATCGATGGGTTAGGTTAGGTTAGGTTAGGTTAGGTTAGGTTAGGTTAGGTTAGGTTAGGTTAGGTTAGGTTAGGTTAGGTTAGGTTAGGTTAGGTTAGGTTAGGTTAGGTTAGGTTAGGTTAGGTTAGGTTAGGTTAGGTTAGGTTAGGTTAGGTTAGGTTAGGTTAGGTTAGGTTAGGTTTTTTTTTTTTTTTTTTTTTTAAATTTATAAGAACTCCTCTGATATGGCAGTCAGAGACCTTTTATACTGATTACAGATAAACACCGGTTAGATTTGAAGATTTTAAGTTTATAGTTCATTTTAAAGATTTGTTATGTATACAACTAATCTATATTAGTTCATATATTCTTATAATATATAGTAAATATAAGTATGCTGTACACACAATGATTTTATTTTCATTTAGTCATGGTTTTTTATAATTACGTTTTATTTCTGGCTATTGTTTTATTGACAACGTTAATAGCAAATTTCAAAAACGG
>OZ009955.1:23106121-23120909 GCA_963932025.1 Erebia epiphron
GTACAAAATGATGGGCTCGACGGTCGCAGTGTAAATTGTACGGATCACTTCAGGGTGGAGACCCCAGCTTGCCTTCGCTGCTCTTGCAAGCTGTTTATACACATTTACCGCCTTTTTACAGACGCTTGCTACGTGCAAATTAAAAGTGAGTTTGCTATCAAACGTCACCCCCAACATCTTAATTTGGTTTGACATGCCAATGTCGACCCCGCCCATGCTCAGGCGTGGTGTGTCGAATTTAAGCTTGCGCGTGATTACCATCGCGTTGGTCTTGTGAGGCGCGAATTTGAGTTTATTTTCGACACCCCAAACCCGGACAAGTTCGAGAGCGGCATTGGCGTGTCTTTGCACGTTTTGGGCCGTAAGACCGTCGAACACCATCACAACGTCGTCGGCGAATGCCTGCACATAATGCCCCTCAGTCAAGAGAGTGTTCAGAAGAGGGTCTAACAGTACATTCCATAGGATAGGACCGCCTATGGACCCTTGTACGCACCCTTTGTTGGTCGCCTTGGTAAATGTTTCTCCATTGTACCTTACCGTGACTTTCCTTTGGTCAAGGTAACTGTCAAAGACTTTCCTAATGTTGTAGGGACAGTTCATCTTGGCCAGCTGGACTCTAATCGCTGGCCACCAGGCGCTGTCGAAAGCGCCCTCTATATCCAATGACACAACGGCTATAATCTTCTTCTCGTCAAGTTTTGTATTTATGTGTTGCATTAGTTTATAGAGGGCGTCTTCGCAGCTTTTTTGGGGCATAAATCCAAACTGGTTTGGGTTCAGTCTCGGCAAAAGATGGTGTTTAAGTCGGGCAACCAACATCTTCTCGTAAATTTTTCCCATTACCGGTAAGAGGCCTATTGGGCGGTAAGACTTGGGCGTTGTGTACGAGTCTTTTCCTGGTTTTCTCAACACTATGACTGTAGCCTCTTTCCAGATGACCGGGAAGTAGTGAAGCTCCAGGCACCTGTTGAGAACTCCCAGGAAAAGTTGTGGGTCGGATCCTATGGCATGGCTGCATATGTCTGCGGTAAAGCCGTCGGCACCAGGCGCTTTCTTTGGATTCAAGGAGTCCATTGCGGTGAGCAATTCCGTTTGTGTGAACGGAGGATCATTCTGTTCCCCAGATGGTTGAAGGTTCACCTCGGATGCTCGGCTCCTTGTTTCTCGATGCGTCTGGTTATCGTTTTCCCACAGGTCTTCTGGGTAGAACGTCCTAGCCAACAACTCTACCGAGCCTTTTGCGTCAAGGATGATGCCATTTTCCTCCAGTGGTATATCTTCTACTCTCTTGGCTGTCCTCCCAATTACCCGATAAATCCCCTCCCATAAATTTTCCTTGTCCTGTTTCTCGCAGAAACTCTTCCAACTTACGATCTGGGCCTCCATGGCCTTCGACTCGTACTCGTCTCTAGCTTGGATATAAGCGTCCACGACACTCTGTCTTCGTATCGGTGCGGCATTCCTGATCCTGCGCCTCCTAGTGGTGACCAGTCGCTTCATCGTGGCAAGTTCCTCGGACCACCAGGGTAGGGTAAGTGTCTCATTGTTCTTCTTAATTGGCATTGATAATTTACTAGCTTCTGTAATGGCATTTTGAAATTTGGTTATAAAATTTTCTAATTGTTCAGCTGTGTTAATTCTTAAGATTTTTTCGATTTCTAAATTGTTCTCTATCATAATTTCTTTTAGTTTTTCCTGAAAGGTTTCCCAATTGGCTTTTTTAGTGTTAAAAATTCTAGTGGATCTTTTGACACTCACCCCCCCCGATTTCTTCAGCTTGATACCGAAGCTGATGCCGTTATGATCGGCACAAGTGAGATTCTCAGCGACTTCCCAGTCCTCCACTAGGTCCAGCATGTCAGTAGTGCAGGCCGTCACGTCAACGAAACTGGTGTAACGCTTCCCGCCACGAATGGTGTCGAAAGTTGGAACGTCACCTTGGTTCAGTATGTGAAGGCCCAGTTCGTGGAGTGTACCCGCCATATCGTCCCCCCTATGGTCAATCATCGGACTTCCCCACCAGGTGCTCTTTGCGTTCGAGTCGCCTCCAATAATTAGCCTCTGCGTTATAGTTTCAGCAATTTTAGCAAGTTGATCCAGGTACGGGCTTATGGGCTGATCCGGTTCAAAATAGTACGAAGCTAACGTGAGCTTCCATTGCCTAGTGCTTACGCTCACCACTACGATGTTGTTTGTGGTGAGCTCAGGGTGTTGCGTGACATCTAGGTTGGCGTCAAATACAGCAATAGCTGCTTTCACTGTGCCTGCTCCGGTGCTCTGATAAATTCTCACCCCACGGTATGACTTCATACTATCGGATCCGCCCACATAGGGTTCCTGGATCAGTGCTATCGCTACTTTTGCGTCAGTTGCTTGAACCATTAGCTCGTCCGTGGCTAACTTCCTTCGTTGGAGGTTGCACTGGAGCACCTGGTATCGGTGAATATCCACTTGGGTGCCCTTAGCAATACGCCACTGACATGCGCGCTATGACGTCTCGTTTTTTGCGTATAGGGCAGTCATTGCTAAAGGCGTTGTGGTTGTTGCGGTCAATCTTTGCCTCTGTGCAGTTTATACATGCGGGTTCGCTTCCTGCAAGCCAATCCGGGCATTGCGCCTTGAGGTGCGGTCCACCGCAGTGGCTGCAGAGGTCCGCTGAGTCCTTTACGCAGTACTTTTTGCCGTGACCATAGCCAAGGCACCTCGAGCACTGTATAAGCGGCGACTGGTCAAATACCCGGATGCGTTGGAGGTCTATATACACCGCTCCAGTCTCAGTCGCCCTCTTCCATATGACTGGAGATACGCTCAGGATGACGTGGTTGGTATGCGGGTTACGGGCCTTCCTCTTATATTTGATCTCGAGCCTGTCCTCATTTTCCTTCAGGCCTTGAAAGATGTCCCGATTTTGTTTCCTGAAGGCCTTGATGACCTCCTCGTCGGTATTCACCATGAGGACATCCGCGAGTCTTAGGAGAGGATCCCGGTTTTTGACTTCTTCTACCACCAAATTTTTCCCGGATTTTTCTAATCTCTGTTTCACCTTTTGTCTGTCCTCTTCCGTATTACAGCTCATAATCACTTTCCTATCCCTTCCTTTCCGAGTCCTTTCTACCTTGATCCACCCTTCCTTAGCGTTCACTGCCTCTCTTACTTTAGTCAGCACTTGGTCGCCTGTGTCCTTTTCGTCCTGGGACGTGACAATTACAGAATGCAGCGCATTCTGTGGGCGTGGGGGCATGGTAGAGTGGACTGTCGCTGCCTCTGCGTAAGTCTTGGTGGTCAGCATGTGTTGGTGGTGCTGGTCAAGGTTGCTTTTCAGTTCATCCATTTTCCTACCATTTTCAATGAGTAGCCGGCTGTGTTCTTTTAGGTGTTCTACTATTTGTTTATGTTCATGTTCCTCCGAGGTTCCCTTTCGTATAGTCCTTTCTGGTAAACTCTGTGTTGCTTCAGGTGCGGGTACTTCTCCGGTCTTTTTAAATCTTTTAATCTCCGCTTCTGCCTCTTTTATAATCTGAAACATTCTGTCCACCGCCTCCAACACATTTGCTTTTATATCCGCCCTAATATTCCGCGAGTTATTTATGTTTGTTCTGGCTTTAATTAAGCTAGCTTTACCTTCGGCTAGTCGGTTCGACAGCACCTGTCTCGGTAGGACTTGGGCGTCTGTCTTACTGGTAGCTGGGGTTAAGTCTTGCGGTTCCTGTCCTGCCGCTTCCAGCTTCTCTACGCTGCGTCTAACGTTAGACGAGAGCGTTTGCGTCCTAGGTGGGGATTTTTGGGGCAAAAGAGTCTGTGTCCTGGGCGGAGAATTTTTCTCCATTTCTTCGTCAGTGTGCTTCGCTGGAGTTCTGGCCAACATTGTCAGAGGAGTGCGTCAAGATAGAATAAAATACGCGACAGTGTATATCGCTGTCCGTTTATAATCTATACACAATGTAGAGGTGTGTACAGTCAATTTAAAAAGAATAATAAAAAAGATAAATATTCGGTCAACGATACGTTATGATAATCGTAATACTATAATATGGGTGTAAAAGGCCCCAGGTCAATAATTATGGTTTTTTCAAAACCGCTCAAAAATAATAGAGAATACCTTAAATTCTACTTAAGATTACTTAAAAACTATTTCTCCGACTTTGTAGAGCTCGACTCTACCTCGACTCTAGGTAGAGTCACCCGTTTGGCGTCGATCGATAGCCCTTGAGGAGGGCTGGTCAGCAGCGAAAACCGCTTCGCGCTACGACCAATAGTTCCTGAGATATTCCACTTTGAATTTTTCCAAGATGGCGAACCAAAGTGTTGCCTAGATCTAGGCTGATCTTAAAAATTCAATATCTCAGGAACCACTGGGCGCAGAAATGCGTGCGACGGCTCGCCGTGCTTGTCTTATTGTGAGCTATATGCTCACCGATACCAATTTCCGGATTTAGGTGTAGACTCTACCTAGAGTCCAGAACCGGCGCCGGTGGTAGAGCTCACCACGATATAGTTAACTTAATCCTAACAGAAAGCCTTCTCCGCAATTTTGTAGAGCTAAGCTCTACCTAGGCCCTGGGTAGAGTCGCCCGTCTGAAGTCAATCGATAGCCTTTAAGGAGGGCTAGTCAATAGCGAAAACCGCTACGCGCTACGACCAATAGTTCCCGAGATACTCCAACTTGAATTTTTGCAAGATGGCCGACCAAAAAGTTGCCTGGGTCTAGACTGATTTTAAAAAATTTATATCTCGGGAACTACCCGGCGCAGAGATGCGTGCGACGGCTCGCCGTGGTCGTCTTTTTACAGGCTATATGCTTACCGGACTAAAAATCTAGGTTTGGGGGTCGACTCTATCCAGGGCCCCAAGCCGGCACAAGTTGAAGAGCTCGCCGCGATAGGGTGCCCAAAGAAAACCGCAGCCCTTAGTGTCGTCTCAAACCGAAGTTATGCCCTCTTGAAGTTTTTCAAGATGGCCGCCAATATGGCCGCCGATTTGGGCAGAAGGTCCAAATTCGGCGGTTTTCAACTTAAAATACCCGTGTTTGGGCTCGATTTGTAGGGATTAAAAAGACCTACTTGGAACTTCTACTAAACTAACCAAAAAAGCTACCCCCGATTTACGGGGGTTGAAAAACTGTAATATTTACACTAAATTTGAATTTAAAATTATTTACAAAAAATAAACGGTTTTTTCAAAACTGGTCCGGGCCTATACTACCTTATAACTATTTTTTGAAGTATGTTACTGAGCCCTTGCACCCCTATTTCACCCACCTCGTGGCAACCCCTAATTTTCAAAAATTTATATTTAAAAAACTACTTGGCCGAAAATTATGAAATTTTGAATACTAATAGAATTAATTAATCTTAATAACGTGGATAAAAAATAAAGGGGGGTCGTCGATTTCGATTTAATAAAAAGGGGGGTTGAATTTTGACTAAAATTTCGAAGTGCAATAGCTCCGCAACTACTTATCTGATTTTCGCAATCGAAGTGTCCCCGTGCAGCTTCCGTTGAGTCCCGTCGGTTGAGGTCACTGGCAGCGCCCTCTAACGTCTGGAACTAGGAGCACGTGGCCACGTGCTTTCCGGTTTTCTCCTTTTTCCTCGGCGTACACAAGTGGAAAAAATCCACTTGAGGTGTCCACTTGTAGGCCTCGGTGAGGCGCGTCGAATGGTGCAATAAAAACACTGGGTCGTCGATCTAATGACGGCAGCGTTCGCCGTCAAAGATCGTAATTTTGCTAAACTTCCGGTTTTTCACTCACAGAAGGTCCAAATCTTAACGGATTTTCGAGCACTTTTCACCACCTTGTAGAACTCGCGAACGCGCAACTTTTGACACTTAGCACGTGTAAATCGGTTGCGAAAAACCCACTTTTTCGAATTTTTTAAACTTTAAAATTGCCCGGAGCGACACAAAAACACTTGGTACGCGTGCGCTTTCGACTGCGGGCGACGGCGGAGAGAGGGTTAGGTTAGGTTAGGTTAGGTTAGGTTAGGTTAGGTTAGGTTAGGTTAGGTTAGGTTAGGTTAGGTTAGGTTAGGTTAGGTTAGGTTAGGTTAGGTTAGGTTAGGTTAGGTTAGGTTAGGTTAGGTTAGGTTAGGTTAGGTTAGGTTAGGTTAGGTTAGGTTAGGTTAGGTTAGGTTAGGTTAGGTTAGGTTAGGTTAGGTTAGGTTAGGTTAGGTTAGGTTAGGTTAGGTTAGGTTAGGTTAGGTTAGGTTAGGTTAGGTTAGGTTAGGTTAGGTTAGGTTAGGTTAGGTTAGGTTAGGTTAGGTTAGGTTAGGTTAGGTTAGGTTAGGTTAGGTTAGGTTAGGTTAGGTTAGGTTAGGTTAGGTTAGGTTAGGTTAGGTTAGGTTAGGTTAGGTTAGGTTAGGTTAGGTTAGGTTAGGTTAGGTTAGGTTAGGTTAGGTTAGGTTAGGTTAGGTTAGGTTAGGTTAGGTTAGGTTAGGTTAGGTTAGGTTAGGTTAGGTTAGGTTAGGTTAGGTTAGGTTAGGTTAGGTTAGGTTAGGTTAGGTTAGGTTAGGTTAGGTTAGGTTAGGTTAGGTTAGGTTAGGTTAGGTTAGGTTAGGTTAGGTTAGGTTAGGTTAGGTTAGGTTAGGTTAGGTTAGGTTAGGTTAGGTTAGGTTAGGTTAGGTTAGGTTAGGTTAGGTTAGGTTAGGTTAGGTTAGGTTAGGTTAGGTTAGGTTAGGTTAGGTTAGGTTAGGTTAGGTTAGGTTAGGTTAGGTTAGGTTAGGTTAGGTTAGGTTAGGTTAGGTTAGGTTAGGTTAGGTTAGGTTAGGTTAGGTTAGGTTAGGTTAGGTTAGGTTAGGTTAGGTTAGGTTAGGTTAGGTTAGGTTAGGTTAGGTTAGGTTAGGTTAGGTTAGGTTAGGTTAGGTTAGGTTAGGTTAGGTTAGGTTAGGTTAGGTTAGGTTAGGTTAGGTTAGGTTAGGTTAGGTTAGGTTAGGTTAGGTTAGGTTAGGTTAGGTTAGGTTAGGTTAGGTTAGGTTAGGTTAGGTTAGGTTAGGTTAGGTTAGGTTAGGTTAGGTTAGGTTAGGTTAGGTTAGGTTAGGTTAGGTTAGGTTAGGTTAGGTTAGGTTAGGTTAGGTTAGGTTAGGTTAGGTTAGGTTAGGTTAGGTTAGGTTAGGTTAGGTTAGGTTAGGTTAGGTTAGGTTAGGTTAGGTTAGGTTAGGTTAGGTTAGGTTAGGTTAGGTTAGGTTAGGTTAGGTTAGGTTAGGTTAGGTTAGGTTAGGTTAGGTTAGGTTAGGTTAGGTTAGGTTAGGTTAGGTTAGGTTAGGTTAGGTTAGGTTAGGTTAGGTTAGGTTAGGTTAGGTTAGGTTAGGTTAGGTTAGGTTAGGTTAGGTTAGGTTAGGTTAGGTTAGGTTAGGTTAGGTTAGGTTAGGTTAGGTTAGGTTAGGTTAGGTTAGGTTAGGTTAGGTTAGGTTAGGTTAGGTTAGGTTAGGTTAGGTTAGGTTAGGTTAGGTTAGGTTAGGTTAGGTTAGGTTAGGTTAGGTTAGGTTAGGTTAGGTTAGGTTAGGTTAGGTTAGGTTAGGTTAGGTTAGGTTAGGTTAGGTTAGGTTAGGTTAGGTTAGGTTAGGTTAGGTTAGGTTAGGTTAGGTTAGGTTAGGTTAGGTTAGGTTAGGTTAGGTTAGGTTAGGTTAGGTTAGGTTAGGTTAGGTTAGGTTAGGTTAGGTTAGGTTAGGTTAGGTTAGGTTAGGTTAGGTTAGGTTAGGTTAGGTTAGGTTAGGTTAGGTTAGGTTAGGTTAGGTTAGGTTAGGTTAGGTTAGGTTAGGTTAGGTTTTTTTTTTTTTTTTTTTTTTTTTTTTTTTTTTTTCTTATTCTAAGTTAGCCACAAATTGTATTTTATTATGTGAATCGCAGTTGTGTTAATATTTTATTTACAGTGAGAATCTTGGGGCGAGGGGAGCTTCCGCTATGTGATACGTCTGCTCCCCGGCCTCAATTACATAACGGAGGACTATAACTATACTAATACATAAGCATATATATATATATTTAAGGCTTGTTGTGATGCATAGGTGCACTGGTAGGCCCCAACGTCTGCTATTTGATACATAGGCCAGGGCCTCCAGTGCCCCGCGCCAAGGCGCTTTAAATTATTACAATGATAATACGAACTAAATGATGCTAATATAAATACAAGACAATAGAACTATAACTATACTATTACATTAAACTTATTATTATTATTATTATTTATATCAAAAAAAATTATATGAGTAAAATTTAATATAGCACAGTGCCATTACAAAGTGCCATGTCCTCAGCTGGCTGGCGATACATGTTACATTTAAAGGAACAAAGATTACAGCAGTTTACACCTATATATAAATTAACATAATATTTAGATTTATGTAAAAATGAAGTTTTTAAATTTACAATATAATACAATGTGCATTTACAATTTATTCGTCAAACCGCAATGCGTCCCACTCTCCGATGGAGTGGTGCCTAATAAGTGAGTGTAGTAAACACGTCTCCTAGTTTACCCGGTACTGTTGGTTTGGTTGAATTCCTTTAATGCGCTAAAGATGGTGTTCGAGAACCCCGTCAGAGACTCAATACACGCCTGTTTCTTGACGAGGTCAGGAATAGAGTAAGGTGTACGCCGAAGGAATTCGCACAACGACTCGTGTTGGAATCGCTGGCTAGCGAACTTTGGGCAATCTTTTAGTAAATGATCCACTGATTGGATGGTTGTGCCATCGCATGGGCACCTGTCGTCGTCGATGATCTTAAAACGTTTTAAATACTGTCTGTGGTAGCCGTGTCCGGTGAGCATTTGTGTGAGGAAGAAGTTTACCTTGGTGCATCTGAACAGTGTTTTTATGTCCTCAAGGCGCGGTAGTAGTGTGCGCGTATGAGCGCCTTGGGCCGAACTGCCGTATCTGGCCTCCCAGACTCGATGTAACTCGTTCCCCTAGCATAGCTGATAGGGAATGAGGAGTAATCGGGCTGCTTGTGAAGTGCCGTACCGTCTTTGGCAGCGGCATCAGCTGCCTCATTTCCAGCAATGCCGATGTGAGCCCTGACCCACCCGAAATTGATGGGATTGGGGTGCGAGTGGATGATGCTGTGTATGGATGCGACCAAGGGGTTGGAGTTGCTCCTTTCTCGCAAAGCTGCCAGGGCAGCCCTGGAGTCGGAGAGTATTGTGTACCTAGAGTGTTCTCGGCTGTTGCTGTGCGTACGATCGGCTGCCCAGAGGCAGGCTTTGTAAATGGCGAACAGCTCAGCCTGGAAGACGGAGCAGCTGTCGTGCAGCTTGAATTTCTTGGTGGCGGTGACATTGTTTCCGTCGTAGCACACAAAGCCTGCGCCCACAGCTCCGTCCTCCTGCTTACTGCCGTCCGTGTAAATGAGTGTATTGAGGGGAGTGGAGTGTAAGTCCGCAAGTTCGCTGTTTGTGTAAAAATCGTGTGTAACCGTAACCCGTGAGGCGGGGTGCAGCAGTCTGTGTGGCGGTGTAGGGCGTTCCAGTGAGATGTCCTGCGGCAGGAGTCGTGTCGTGTGTGTTAATTTGGTTCGTTCGATTTCACATACCTCCCGGACCTTGAGGTCAAGAGGCGTGAACTGTGCCAGCGCAATGGCTGCTGGGGTGGAAATGGTACGAAATCCCCGGATTGCCTTTATCGCGAAGCCCCGCTGCAAGCTCAGTAGCCTCCTCTTGATCCCCTTTTTGCAGGCCACGTGTCCCCAGATACCGGCAGCGTAGGTGATGATCGGTTCGATCACCTGGCGGTAAATGGTCTGAACATTTTCAGGGTGAGTGCCCCAAGTGGGTCTGCAGAAAAGACAGAGTTTGGCGAAGATGCGCGTGGCCTTATCCATAATATATTGCACGTGTCTGTTGAACAACATTTTGTTGTCGATGACGACACCCAGATATTTGAATTCCCCAACAAAGGGGAGGCTGGACCCGTCCATAGTGATCCGGGCGGCCTCTGCCTTTTTAGAAAATGTCATGAGTTGCGTCTTAGAGGGACCAAAGGAGAGCTTGACGCTCTTCCCCCAGTCCGAGATGATCCGCAGTGCCTTGTTAGTCCTTTCCTGCAAAGCGTCAAGTTGATTCGCATGTGTTATAAGGAGCACATCATCGGCGTAAGCCTGGATGTGGCATCCTTCCGGAAGTTGCTCGCCTAGGAGCTCGTCTAGTATCAGGTTCCAGAGGACGGGACCGCAGGCAGAACCCTGCACGCATCCCTTGGTCATTGTCTTAGACGCTCTGGCCCCGGCATGGTCTAATATAGCTGTTCTGTCCGTAAGGTAATTTCTTATGAGCCCATAGATGTTGCGCGGGCAGCCAGAGACGCGTAATCTCTCCAAGAGAGCAGGCCACCATGCATTATTAAATGCTGATTTTATGTCCAGTGACACCGCCATCACGAGATCCCCACTCGCCTTGGCTCGTCGGATCCTCGTGAGGGCCGCATCAATGGCCATAATCGTGTTGGTTTGTTCCTTGAACCCGTACTGCTTCCCATTGTTGTTTCCTAGCTTGTCGAGCGCAAACGTCACCCGTCTTATGAAGAGTTTTTCCAGCAGCTTGCCGAACACTGGAATCAACCCGATGGGCCTGTGTGAATCGAGCGTGGAGTAATCCGTCCTACCTGGTTTCGGTATAATCTTTACGTACGCGGTCTTCCATTTGCTAGGAAAGTACTGCAGTGCTAGACACCTGTTCAGAAGGTCCGTCATCAGCTGTGGGTAAGCGGCCGTGAATTGGTAGCAGATGTCAGACGTCAGGTTGTCCAGCCCCGGCGCCCTCTTGTGGCTCATACGCCCCAAGAGTTCGAGCACCTCTTCCCTAGCAAACGGGAGATCGTCCTCGGTGTCAGGTGTTTGGTGTACCTTCTGTCGTAGCTCAGAGTGCCGCTGATGGCTGTCTTGTGTGTGAAGGTCGTCCGGGAAGAAGTGGTCGAGCAATGCCCGAGCCGTCTCCTTGCCGTCAGACGTGTGTGTGTTGTTGACTTGTAAAGTGACAGGAGCCCTCCTCGGATTAGAGTCCTTTAGCAGTCTGTTGGTTAAAGACCAGACGTTTTCTTTGGTCTGCAAGTTACAGAACTCTCTGAAGTTAGAAGAAGAGGCCTCCCTGAGTTCGTTGGCGTATGTGCTCTTAGCCGTGGCAAGCTCCTCGGCCAGCGCCTGTATAGTTGTGTCGTCGTGCGGTGAGTTCTGTTGTTGTTGAGTAATGTTGTTGCTGTGTTTGGATGCAGCATGTAGTCTGCGATGCAGCTCAATGACTTCCTTCCTCCGGACCTCGAGAGCGTCCGTCCACCAGGGCGGCTTGTGGCGGCCCCCGGGTGTCTTGACCGGCATCGCATCCTGGCACGCTGCCCTTATAGTATCAGTGATGTGGTCGATGAATGTGTCAATTTGTGTGGTGTCCATATCGTGTATGTTTTGGTCAAGTGTGTCCGCAAGTGATATGCGCGTGTGTAGCGAGGCCTTGAATTCGGCCCACTGGGCCTTCTCGCTCTTGTATTTAAAGGTCGATGTTCCGTCGGTAGGTCTGTCCAGTTCAAGGTCTAGGACCAGTGAGAAATCGACCGCGTTATGCTGAGAGGAAGGGCAGCCTTCTAGGTTGACCCTCCAGCCGACGATCCAGTCCGCGATATCCGCGGTCGCGAGGGTTATGTCCACGATGGACGATCTGGCCCTACCGTGCGTGACTGTTTCGAACGTGGGAGTGTCGCCGACATTGCACACGTACAGATCCCGCCCGTATGCAATTTCGACGACCGCTTTTCCCCTATCATTCGCAGTTTTGCTGCCCCAGAGCGGATGCCAGCCGTTGAAGTCACCCCCGACAATGCAGCCAGCGCCCCCAATTTGACCCATGAAGGTTTCAACCCCAGTGAGAGTACCGAGGTTGTCCTCACCTGGTTCTACATATACTGAAGCAAGGTAGACTCTCCGCGCTCCCGCGCTTAGCTGCACCACGCACAAATTGGCAGACGAAAATTGGGAGAGGCCTATGGCAACAGGGGAATTGGTTTTGGACAAGATACAGGCCTTGACCCTGTTTTTATTGGGGCCGGGGAATTGAAATATCTGTAGGCCGTGTATGGGCTTCACCTCAAATCCCGAGCCCGTATAGGGTTCGGAAATCAGGGCAAAGGAGTGATTGCTTGCCATGAAAAAGCGAGTGAATTCCTGGAGGCAGCTCTTTGAGCGGTCCAGGTTGCACTGAATTATATCGATCTGGGCGTTATACCCCATAGTCAACGACCCCATAGTCAACGTTGGATTCTATTCGCTTTCTCACGGCACGCAGAATAGGGCAAGAAGATGAGTTGGCGCAGTGCGCCTCGTCACTTCTGGTGTTGAATTTCTGATTGCGTTGTACGCAGTTAAAACATTTGGGTGATGCCCTCCTCTCTTTTTCGGGACAGTCTGCCTGCGTGTGGCCCGTGCCGGCACAGTAAGCGCAGGTCCTGGATGCCCCCCTGTCGCAATTCTTACTGGTGTGGCCGAACTGTAAACACTCGCGGCACTGTATAAATGGGGTGAATTCAAGTGCTCTTACCCTCTGGTGATCGATGTTAACGCGCTCGAGCTCGATTGCCTTACGCCACGCCTTGGGCTCGGCGGCCAGCACTGCGTTGTATAAATCCGGGTTCCTGTTGTTACGTAAGAAGCGAATTTCGATATCGTCATCGCGGTCAGGATCGCCGACTCCAGGGTTCTGGCGCTTGAGTAGCTGAACCAGCTCCTCAACTGTGACGTCCTTTGAGATGCCTTTGAGGATTAACATGGGACGTGTTTTCCTCGCAGGCTCAGCCGTTACCCTACTCGAATCCCTGAGTCTAGCCAGTGTCTCGTCCCGCTGTTCGGGGGTCTCGAACTCGACCCTAAGTTTGCTCCCGGAGAGTGGTCGCACCCTAGCCGGCGCATAGGCAGACTGTTTAAAGCTGATGGCCTCCCTCCAAGCGGAGATCGCATCCTGCCTACTGTTCACCCGGGATTTGGTAGCAACTATGATCGCGGGCCTGTTGCTAGCCGGCGGTTTAGCCGCAACCACTATCACGGGCCTCGTCGCCTGCGTCGTCTCCGGCGGTGCGTCCTTTTGCTGCGGTGGTGCCGTGCTGCGGGGCGTCGCTCGTTGCCGGGTCATGCTGGCGTACGTCGGTTGACCCGAGGGCATGTCTGTGGCAGCCGTAGCCGCCGTCGGCGCCGTAGCAGTCGTTCTCACCTTTCTGATCTCCTCTCGTAGACATTTGACAAGCTGCTGCTGGGTGATGGGAGGGGCAGCAGAGGCGAGGTCACAGCGTAACCTCCTCACCTCTTCCGCGCAGGTGTACAACTCCCTGCGGAGTCCTTCGATGCTCGCAGAAGGCGCCGCCGCCGCCGCCGCCAGAGCCGCGTCCGCGTCAACCGGGACGGCCGCCGCAGGCGCGACCGCGGGGGCAGGGAAGTCGGGCACGGCCTGGGGCGTCTGCGTCCCAGAGAGACGCTCGAACGCTGCTACCGCCCGCCGCGCCTCGTCAGCGGCCAGGGCGATTAGCTTTTTGTTGGGGGCGGTGACGCTTTTCCCCTCGTACACCGCCGAAGTGATGCACGACGAGAGCGCGCTCACCACCTCGACCAGAGAGGTCAAGTCGGTCACTTGGGCCGCATTTGCCGGCAGTTGAGGCACTGTGACGGGCTGGTTCTGCGCGCGCCTAGAAGTTTTGGTCGAGGGGGCCGAAGAGCCTGTACCAACGTCAGTAGCGACACCAGCCGCCTCTGTGGCAGCGGCCGCGGTCGTGATGACAGCTGACCCAGCCGGGGAGTCCCGGCCTGAACCAGGCGCCTTGGTGGGGGTCCTAATCATTTTGAATGTCTATTTCAACTCCCGAGAGATTGTCCACGCTTTGAGGTGAGGGGGGGTGAGGGGGGGTGAGGGGGGGTGAGGGGGGTTGAGGGGGGTTGAGGGGGGTTGGGGGGGTTGGGGGGGGGGTTGGGGGGGGTTGAGGGGGGAGGGGGGGTTTGAGTGTCTCAGATGATAAATATTGATAAAATACACAATATTGTGAAAACCGCTTAACGATTGGCCGACTGGGAGCCGAGCAATCGAATTTAAACGGTTTTCCTAAGTTTATAAAATACGGAAAAACCCAGAAAATAGAAATACTTATAAATGCGGTTTTCCGTGAATGCAATATGGAAGGTATGGGAAAATAATGAATATGTAAGAAAACCGCATCAAAATCGGTACATAAACTACTGAGATATGGATCAGGGGGGGGAGAGGGGGGGGGGTGGGTGGATTTGAGTGTATAGATAGATAGATATCAATAAACTACATATTAGTGTGAAAACCGCTTAAAAATTGGGCGATTATCGGCCGAGTTATCGAATTTAAGCGGTTTTCCTAAATTTATAAAATATGGAAAAACCCAGAAAATAGAAATACTTATAAATGCGGTTTTTCGTGAATGCAATATGGAAGGTATGGGAAAATAATGAATATGTAAGAAAACCGCATCAAAATCGGTACATAAACTACTGAGATATGGATCAGGGGGGGGAGCACGGGGGGGTAGGTGGATGTGAGTATATAGATAGATAGATATCAATAAACTACATATAAGTGTGAAAACCGCTTAAGAATCGGGCGACTATCGGCCGAGTTATCGAATTTAAGCGGTTTTCCTAAATTTATAAAAATCCGGAAAAACCCAGAAAATAGAATTACTTATAAATGCGGTTTTCTGTTAATGTATTATAGTAGATATAGGAAAATAATGAATATATAAGAAAACCGCATCAAAATCGGTGCATAAACTACTTAGATATAGGTTTTACAAGAAAATTC